>PVHY01011692.1:0-47060 GCA_004024945.1 Uropsilus gracilis | reverse complement strand
TCAAGTCCCGCCTGGGGCCCGTAGCGAGACCTAGTTCCAAAAAATACAGCTGGGCGTGGTGGTGCATGCCTGTCATCCCAGCTATTTGGGAAGCTGAGGCTGGGGATTGCTTGAGTCCGTGGTACCCCGGGCAACGAGAGCCTGCGGTTCCACGGGCAAAAATAGCGAGACCTAGTCTCAAAAAAAAAAAAAAAAAAAAGCCTTTTTCTAAGCCATTAGAGACCCGGTGATATTTTAACAAACAGTTATGGTAAAAATAATAACTGGAATTTACAGAAGTTTACATTTCCATGCAAATATTTTTATGTCTACAACTACTAAGTCATGAAAATTTGGAACTTGAAAGAAATTTAAGGAGTTTCCTGGTCTATTTGCCATGTAAAGAGTCGCTCTCATTTGATATGATACTAAAGAGCTGGAAATATATTTTACATTAAGACATTAATTAGAAACAAAACCATCAATGTACGAAAATCATTTGCATCCCTCTATGGAAACTATATGCTAAAAGAGGAAGAAAACAATTCTATATAAAATCACATTAAAAAGAATTAAAACCTAGGAGCAAATAAAAGAGGTGATGATCTATATAATAAAAACTATAAAACATTGTTTCAAAAATAGAAAAAGATGCAAAGAAATGTAATAATATTCACTGCTCATGTATTGGCAGTATTAACTTCTTGAAATGGTTATCTTAACCAAACAATGTACAAATTCAGTGCATTTTCCTTATCTAAGTTTCAATGGCATTCTTCAAAGAAATGGATCAAACTATTGAAATTCAGAAAAAGACCCTGCATAACTAAAAAGTGTAAGACCTGACAAAAAAAGTGGAATATGATGGTATCGCACACCCAGATTTCAAACTATGCTATAAAGCTGTAACAGTTAAATAGTGTGCTATGGAACAAAACCAGACATAAAGTACAATGGAATATAATCCAGAGTCCAGAAACCCGTCCTATATCGACAGTTAATATGCTACAGTAGAGCTAAGAGTTTATGTTAAAGGGAGCCTCTTCAGTAAATGGTATTTGGAAAACTGGATACTCACGTGTAAAACCATGAAACCAGATGATCATCTTATACCATACACAAAAATTTCAAAATTTACAAAGACTGTGATATAAGACTTAATACCACAAAATAGTTGCTAGTCTAGCTTACTAGATATAAGAAAAGCAGTTCTTCATTTACTCTCTGAGTTATTCACATGTATGATCTCATTTTGGCCTATTACTTTGAGTATATTTTTGTTTTTTGGTTTTAAACAGGCCTCTTGTAAACAAAGTATAAATGACTGGAATTTTTTCACCTACACTGTTAGCCTATGTCTTTTTATTGGTGATTTCAGGCCGTTCACCTATAGAGTCATTATTAATAAGAACTATTTATTTTCAACGATTTTTTTTTTTTGAGACTAGGTCTTGCTATTTTTGCCCATGGAACAGCAGGCTCTCGTTGCCCGGGGTACCACAGACTCAAGCAATCCCCAGCCTCAGCTTCCCAGGTAGCTGGGATTACAGGCGCGCACCACCACGCCCAGCTTTTTTTTTTTTTTTTTTTTTTTTTTGGAACTAGGTCTCTCTATGGGCCCCAGGCGGGACCCGAACCGCGATCCCTAGCCCCGGCCGCTTCATAGGCTGAAGCTTACAAGCATGAGCCACCGTGCCCAGCCTGATTTTGTTTTTTTGATGGCTTTCTTTTTGCCTCCCCACCCCCTTGTTTTTATATCTTTCCAGATGGCTTTCTTTAGTCTTTTTATTAATTTCTTTATTTGAAGGTGTCTAATCTGGATTTTTGTTTAGTGGTAATCACAAGGATTCTACTTGAATTCCTGTTTTAGATTCTGTCCAATATTTAACTATACCAATTCTACTTATTTCTTCCTCTAGTTAGTGCTGGATGTTGTTGACTCATAGTATTCTTGTTGACCGGTGTTTTATGGCTATTGTCATTTTACTAAGGACTTTGTGCTTCAGTTTATCTTGTAGAAGAACTTATTTTAGTATTTCTTGAAGAGTGTATCTGGGGGTGACAAACTCCACTAAATCCTGTTTGTCTGAAAAAACCCTTATTATCCCCTCATACCTAATTGATAATTTGACAGGATAGAGAATTCTTGGCTGGCAGTTTTTCAGGATTATAAATGTTTCCTTCCACTCTCTTCTTGCCTGGAGAATATCTAGACTGAACAATCAGAAAATCCTAATTTGAGAGTCCTTATTTATTATTAAACTTCCCCTTGCTTTCTGAAAAGTTTTTCCTTGATCTTTGATTTTTGGTAGTTTGACAGTGATATGTCAGATTAAAGGTCTTTTTGCATCTAGGAATTTAGGTGTACTGCTTGTTGGACTTCCATATTTAATTCATTCTGTAGATTTGGGAAATCCTTATTTATTATTTTTTTAGTAGGTTTTCACTCCTATTTCTTTCATTCAGATGTTTCCTGGTAGTAGTTCAATCATTCAGATGTTTCCTTTTCTAGTTGAGAATGATTTTTCTGGTAGAATTACCTCATTTTTTTTCTTTCCCTTGATGTTCTTTCTTCTAAATATGTAATTTGCTCATTTGAGTCATCTACAGCTGAAATTTTTTCTTCCACCATCTTGATCTTATTTAAAGCACTAAGTTTGTCTGCATTTCTTTAGCATCTCTTTTTGCAATCTTTTTGCTTAGTCAGTCTCTTTAATGAAGAATGCTCTGTGTTCTTGGAGCTCTTTTCTGAGATCTTACATCTCCCTTTTAGCCTTTGATTGGCAGTCCAGTGTCTCATTTAATATTTTTAATATTGACATTTAAGGTCATTGCCAGATAATTTCTCTATTTTTGTCTTCTTTGCACTTGTCTCAGGATTTCTCCTTACTTTGCCTTTCCATCTTGTGCTGAGATGTTCCTTGTTTCCTATGCATGTATTTTATCTTGTTTATTGCTACTTATGTGTGTATGTGATGTGGGTGCTAGGGATTTATCTTTGTTTCTTTTTAGTTTACCTCAGTATGAGGTGGAGGTAGGAGGGGGATCTAGATTTGATCTTGGTTTGAGGAATCACATATGTCCCTTCTACCTCTTGTTTTGTTCTTCAGTGAGCTGTAGTCTGTGCTTAGGTTGTCTTCGCTTTCCTCTCCACCTTCTTATTGTTCCTGTTTTTGGAAGGTCATGGTCTATGAAGCCTGGACCTCCTGATGGGAAGGGCAATGTCCAACCCTCTGGGCTCAGACTTGGGAATAGTTTGCATTTGGTTCACAGGCGGCATGTCTGCAGTGAACACATGTGTGCCCACATAACATGGCGCCCAAATGACCTTGTCATTCCTGCTCCCTTGTCTCAGCTGCTGCTTCTGATGGCCTGGGATGCACCCTTAATATGCCTTTACAGAGAATTTGTGAGTTCACTCTAAAGTCCTTTCTGCATTTGGGCTTCTCATAGAGTCCAGACTGGTCCAGCCTGCTTTTATTTGCTATGTTGGGAAAGAGGGAAAGGAAGGGAGCTTTCAGTGAGCATGTCACTGCACTGTGGAATGCCAAATCCCCAGAAATGTATATACCCCTTCCTATTAGTGATTTTGCATTCTTCAGGTAGACACCTTGGAGTGGAATGACTGGATCATATGGTAAATCTGTTTCTAAAAAATCTTGAGAAATCTCCATATATATTTTCCATAGGTGCTAAACCAGTCACCAAGGCAACCTTTACTGTCTTGATTTTTAAATTCTATGATCCTTCTTATGTAAACTACTAAACAAGTCTTCTTCACAAAGAACTTGGAGAAACTCATCTGGGGATTTTAACAGATTGCAAGAAAAGAAAGTTCTCTTAATCTATTCTTTATCCCTAGTTCAAAATTGCATGAATGTGTTGAACTACAAAAGCAAGTGTGGATGTCTAAAACATTACAGATCAAGAGTATTTCCTCCATTTGTGTGGAAACATGAGATCTTGATTTTCTTCACCTTTATCTCCAAAATTGTGTAATTATTTATTCTTTTTCTATTTTTTAGAGACTAGGTCTTACTATATTGCCCAGGGTTGTGTTGAACCTGCAGACTCAGGTGATCCCTAGCCTTAGCCTCCCAGGTAGCTGGGATGACAGGCACATACCACCACACCTGGCTACCCTTTATTTTTTATTTTTGATTTATGGAATTACTTGTTATCTTTTTGGTGACTGTCACCCCCACAGAAGTCAGAAGACCTGAGAGCTTTTTTTTTTTTTTTTTTTTTTTTTTGAGACTAGGTCTCGCTATTTTTGCCCATGGAACCGCAGGCTTTTATTGCCCGGGGTACCACAGACTGAAGCAATCCCCAGCCTCAGCTTCCCAGCTAGCTGGAACTACAGGCACTTGTCACCACACCCAGCTATTTTTTTGGAACTATGTCTCACTACAGGCCCCAGGCAGGACTCGAACCGTGATCCCTAGCCCTGGCCGCTTCATAGCAGAAGCTTACCAGCACGAGCCATCACGCCCAACCCCCCGGAGAGCTTTTCTAACCAGGCTTTTTATCGCTTGAGAGTTGATATTTTTATTCATATTGTAGAAACTCCATGCTCCAGCAGTTACATCCTTCATGCCATGCACAAGCACAGCAATTTCCTTAGCAATATTCCTTGGCAGGAACCAACACCAAATGCTAACCTAGTCCTGAAATCACTGCATATTGGACTATATGAAAGAATCTACACACTATGCCTTAATAGTGCTTAAAGAAATGATGATGTCAGGGAAATCATAAAGTATGAATGAAATTTGAACTTAGGATAACTTTCTACTGCAAGTTTCATCCATATGGCAATAATCTTGGTGGGGAAATCACCACAGCATTTTTTAAAAGATATCAACTGCTATCTCCCTGGAAGATATTCTTTGCCTTGGAGGCAGAAAGATAAATGACTAGTAATATTTTTTTCTTATTAACCTGCTTCACAACACAAAATTATCTTTTTATCAGTGAACTATGTATCATACAAGATTCTGCTCTAATGCAAGAAACACTCAGTGTTTCAAGATGACTTGAAATAAAGAGAAGAAAAATATTGTATAAAGTTGATTTATTACCAGGCAACCCGACAGTATTTAGACAACTGAAATAAGCCTAAGAAGCATTTCATTTGTGGCTTGGGCCAACTGAAAGGTAAGAAGTTTCCAACAGAAGTGAATTTTCAACTTGAGCTATGACCTCTGAAGAAATGAGATTTGTAAAGTAAATGCTAATAAAGCCTTCTCCATGGCAGTTTGAATACACTGCTATGAAAACACAGAATAACAAGCATCTTTTGGCTTCTTCGGTTTAGTTTTAATTACTGCACAACAGCCTTCTCTCGCCTTCTAGCCTGTCTCAGTCAACACTACACTCTGAATCTGCATGCTCTGAAGTTAATGTGTTTACAATATAAACTCACTCTTTAGAGCTTTTGTATTGTGAGTTTTTTGTTTGTTTGTTTCTCAATTTTGCTTGGATATGTGTAATTCCCTTTAACCATTTCCCATTCATTCCTTCTTGAAAATTTTACCCAGAGAAATAGATACTGGTGCATGCAAAGCACTAAGGTAAAAAAAAACTCAGTGGGGAAAATTGCAGTGGAGACTTATATTCTTATCCTGCAGTACTAAGATCGGTGTGTTGGTGAGAAAAGAAGTCTTCGGCCCATCCCTGCTCTTAAAACACCCTTAGGTTCACACTTGTAAGTTAGTTAGCATCTCTCCCTGAAAAAGTTCTTTTCCCCAAACCTTTTCACTTTCCTCTATTCTCTTTCAACTTTTTTCTATTGATTTTTCTTTTTGTATTCTATATTGGTGGTTCTCCAAGTTTGGAATGTGATACTATGGGGTGCGTATGAGTCTTTCAGGATATCTGCAACATCAAACTTATTTTCATAATCATATTAAGGAATTATTCATCATTTTCATTGTGTTGATGGTTTAATAATGTGAACGCAATAGTGTGTAAGACCTCCAGCATCTTAGCAAAGTTGAGGCAATGATATTGAATAATATACAAAAGAGTCATGGCATTTTCTCACTGCTACACAGCCTCAGATTTTTTTAAATGCCAGTATCACTTAGGAACATTCTGTATAAAAGGGTTAACATCAATTTTATTAAAACCTGATACTTGAATACAATTTTATATTCTCAGAGATGAAATAGAAAGTAGATATGAGACACTTTGCATGTAGCAGCATGAGATTTGCCTCAATGGAAAGTATTTATGCAATTGAGTTGTGAGCTATATAAGTCACTTTTTGGAACACAAATTCCTCTTGAAGGAATGATGAAGTATGATTGCTTGATCCTGTGTATTTGGGGGATGTTGCTCAAAAACCAGTGAAGTAAACTTCTCACTTCCAGAAAAGCAACAAGCAATGTTTATTGATAAAATTAAAGATGCCACATGAAAGGGAATTTTGAAAAGTTTTAAATCACAGTGATGACCTGGATTATAGTCCTAATACTTAAAGGTTTTGGGGATAAGAATGAGATGATATTAGTGAATGCAATTGTTTAAATACTGCATAATGAAACATACCATCCAGCATTTGAAAGATCTGCATACCAGTGAACCTATAGTTTCAAATAACCTTTGCAAGTTTTGATAAAAGTTATGCAAGGACAAAAGAACCACTCAAAATACAAATCAAGCTCAAGGATTTATAGCAGAAAACAAGTCCCTTTATATGGTTTTAGTAACCTCTAAGAAACTGCTTGCTAAGTTTTGGTGTAGTATCAAAGAAGAATGCCCACAGTGACCTTGGAGCCTATTAAAGTAATTCTCTCTTTTACGCTACATATTTATGTGAGAACACATTTTCTTCTTGTACTTCAACCAAAATAACATATCCCAACAGATTAAAAAATAGAAGCAGACTTGAAAATCTAGCTGCCTCTTATTCAGCCAGACATTAGAAAGATTAAAAACATGTAAAATACTATCATTCTTGTCACTAATTTTTTTTGTTTTAAAAATGTAGTTATGTTTTATGCAACATTTATGTTAACATGTATTGGGGTTTGCATTTTAATTTTAATTACTAGAAAAGAAATTTTAGTTTCTCAGTTTTAATTTTTTATGTAAAAATAGATGCCATCCATAAACAAAAAGGCTACATAATTTGTGAAAATATAAAGAGATCCCAAGACCAAAAAAATTGAAAACCACCAATCGATACTTACTGCCATTATGCAAATATAGGCTTTTTTATTCATTCAACTTGATTCCCTTTAAATCAAGAACATTTAACTTGGGGGTCCTGAGTAGGTTTTAAAGAGCTCACTAACTCATTGAAATTTCACACAGGTGTATTTTTACCCTGAATAAGGGTCATGAATTTTATAAGAGTCTATAGAAATCACCAGGAAATACTACTTTCAGTTAAACTCAGGCAATCTGTCTTTTCCAAATTCAGCCCAGACATTGTTGCACAGAGATTGTCAGCATGGAAGTCACTGAGTCCCTGGTGTCTAGAAAAAAAAAAAAAAAACAGTCCAATTTAACCAATTAAACATGAAGCTAATTTATTTATTCTTATTCTGTACAGGATCCCACACCAAGAATGAGAGGGTGAGGAAAGGACAAAATAAGCGAGATAGGCTGTAATCCGACATCTCTTTTCTTATAGTTTTTCATCTCTTTTCTCACTTCCATTCTTCACAGTGAGTTAGATGCTCTTCTATTGCTTCTCAAATCCCCTCTCCATGCACCCGTCCTGCACTTCCCACAGGACAGTGTCATCTCATGTCTATCTCCCCCATTAGACTCGAAGGCCCAGGAGAGAAGGGTCTGTTTCCTCATCTTTTGCATCCACTGAGTCTAGCACAGTGCCTGGGATATAGTAGATGTTCAATGATCCCTTTTCATGCAAGGAGTTTGCAGTCTGAAAGAGGGAAGTCGAACTTAAATCAACTACCGTAGTCATGTAAACAATAGGATAGAGTGGCTAACAGCATAGACTCTTGATGTGAACTTCCTGGACTCACAGCCTAGATTCAATGACTTAATATTTCCATGACCTTGGACAAACTCGCCATCTTCTCAGTTAAGTTTACTCATCTGTAAAATAATAATAATACTGATAATAGTGTCTACCTCAAGGCACTGTTACAAGACTGCTGTTATGAGGTTACAAGAGGTAAGTGATGTAAAATGCCTAGAACTGCACCTTCTTATTAGTGGAATTCTCTAGCTAAAGAAGATGAAATTGTCCATGTCGGACTAAATCCGAGGAAGCTTCAGCATTTGAGTCAAATGTATTTTATTCCAATATCATTTTAATTATCATTAACATACTTACACTTGTTTGAGGATAAATTTATAGAAATCAATATGAAGGTAGCAATCAGGGGGTCATCAGCTTTTCATTTTATACCCAGTTAATCTCTGATAACTTTTCTCTTGAAGTGACACACTGCACGGTCGCAAGGCATTGTGCAGTATTAAATGTTATGCGCAAATAGGTACCTAATGGTGGGTTTAAGGATGTTGCAGCAGTCCAAGTTCTTTCATTTTCCTGATTATAACTGCATTTGCATAATGTATGAATTCAAACATTATTGCTGTTAAATAATGCATAAATATTCTCCCATGCCGAAATATGTCTATTTCCTCTTCATGAATTCTGTTGAGTGTATCGTTCAGTTGTTGTTCTATTTAAAATGTACTTAGAGATCTGCATATATCAGAACTATGACTGGGGGAAATGTTGGAGCTAGAACGAACCTACTCAAAACTGTAAATGAAGTATACATTATTAAATGAGCCAGATTTTCCCCCTCTTCAGGGCACATTGTCTTCAGCCTAATATTTCATGTTTTTGAAATTGCAAATACTTCTTGATCACCTGGTAATCAGAAGGGATTTGCACATCTAATAAGACTTTCCTGGAAAGTCTCAGAAAGAAAAATATTTTTTCTTTGTTTTGCTTTGTTTTTGCAAACCTAAATATAAATATGAACATGATCATATACTTTAGAGATTTTCTTGCATACTAGGAAATACTATCTAAATTATTAGAGGCAATGATAATTGGTCTGAATTCCCACTTCAACTTTACAGCTTTAAATATTCCATTTAATGTACTCTCAATGATTCTTTTGTGGAAACCACAGCTGCTTCTTTGTTTTACAAAATATATGTTTAAAACAAAATACAAATGTTTATTTCTAACTGTACCATCTTCTTTCTTTTTCCAAATAGATGGCTGGTCTTTTAAATTCCCTCTCACTTTAAAAGATAGAACCCAGGACTTATATTTGAATCTAATGTGGTATAGTCTCTTGTCTTATTCTATCTGCTGTTTGCTGCTACCATGAAATAATCAAGTGACCAAAATAGACTGCATTTTAGACCACATTTTAAAAATTGTATTTTACTATATGATTTGCCATTATGATGCCAAAAGATGTCTGTGCTCATATTGCGATTGCTGTAATGTTACTCACACACATGCAATCACATACACATAGGAAGAGAGCCTATTTTCTCTGTCAAATGGATTTTCTGTCACTTCCTTATTCTATCCTCTACTTACTATTGCTGATAAAACAGCGCGATGCATTCAAATGTCTAATAAAAAAGGATGTGCCTTTAAAAGAATGCATTTTTAATTCTAAGTGTTCCATTACAAGCAAAAGATAGCTCTGAAATGCATCACATGAACTTCAATGGCAAATACAAAAATGTTTTTATTCTAAAATTGAATATACCTGTATAATAAACAAAATAAAATGAACTGTGACACTGCATGTCAGTTTCACAGATGGAGCTCCAAAACTAATATTTGCTAAAGAAATCAATTTCATATGCCACAAGGCTATTCATTAGCTCTTTTCCACTTTGACTTAGAACGGATGCATGGAGCTATGAAAGCATGAGGCAATGAAACCAGGTGCGTATAGGACACAAAACTAGCAAGACAGAAGCTGGTATTTAAACCCAACACACTCTGGGTTCTTCCACCCCTGCACAGAGTTGTAAGAATGCTCAAAACAACAGTAACAAGATTTATTTACAAACAAGGAGAGACCAAAAGTCACTGAGGTCATGAGTGTGCAATTATCTTACCCAAGTAACTGTCCAGTTTCAAAGTCCAAAAATGCTTTCAAGATGGCTCCTTCTCAAAAGAAAAAAAACTGTTTCCTTCTCACCACTCAAGACCTACGCTAGCATTTTACAAAGAAGTATGTGTCTCAGATGGCATCTTCTCACTACTCCAAACTGACAGCAGGCATTTCATAGAAAGTCCAGTTTCCAGAAAGTTCAGCTCCTCCTTTTCTGGGAAGCACACAGATTCCAAGTTACTGCTTATATTCAGTGATACACAGGTATCATCTCCCAGATTCCAAGATTTTCAACTTAGAGTCAAGCTTTCCAGCAAGTTATTCTCTCTTTTTCATAGCTCCAAATTCCAGTTTCCAAATCAAAGGCCCATAGTTGAGTTTCTTGTAACTGTTCCTCCCCCAACCCCTCACTCCTCAAGCTCCCATCCCCCCATCCTGGTGACCAAATCCCAGGGAGCCAGCCTTCCAGGCCACAGCCCACTGTAATGGTTCTCTGGCCTGAAACCTATGAACACATGCCTCCACACACACAGTTTTTGCAACTTTTATACTCTCATGCCAGATTCCACCCACAGTGCTTCTTGTCTTCCTTGCCTGCCAGGTGTGTATTTTCAGGGCAATTTCTGATTGGCATCCCTTCCCAGCTGTGTCAGTCTGTTCCAATAAGAGTCACAGAGCCCTGGTGTTGGCCACTTCAGATTTAGAGAGTGGAAATTTTCAGTAAAATCTAAAAAAACTGAAGTGAACTTTGTTTAGTTTCCATCTCCATAATGAACAATTCAAAGTCCCTGGAGCAACTGTTTTAAAGAAAAAGTCAATAGGAAGCAGATCACCAGATACGGATATCCAAGGAGCTTCCCCTGGATAACCTTGGTGACACTCTGGGAGGTTGGCCTCTCACTCCTCTCCAGCCTATTCCAATAGGAAGCTACCCACCTACACCTTAGAAAGCAGAGGAAGTTGCTTACAGTGTCATGCCCAAACAGCACAATGTCTTCAGTGAGAAGAAAGCCTAGAAGCTCTGCAGTGCAAAGTCTGCTCTTTTAATCCCACCACTGCCAATTTTCCCTAGTATTAAAGGGAAATAGCAGCCCCCCCCCCCCCATGAATGCTGCAGGAGAAGGAAATTTGACTAGAGATGGGTAACCACTCCGGAGCTAAGAAGGGGAAAGCACTGCAGAGATGGCTGAACAAAGGCCCCCACTAGTGTACTGCACTCCAGGTCTCCTAAGGGTTGTGGACTCTGCAGCCCACCCCAGGGCAAGAGCAGACCACAGAGCACTACCTACTGAGCCATACATTATCAATAAGTCTGATGAGTGAAAAGAATTCTGATTTGGAATTTCCGTTTTCACTTTTATCAGTTTGACCCCACAAACCAAATGGCATAAGTTTTCGATAGCATGCTTGTTTGTCTTGAAGCATATTAAATTGTATAAATAAAGATGATTTATTGTATCACAAATTATATCTGTGAGACTGCTATGGCAACACTGGGGAATATTGCAATTTCTATAAATCTTGTGTTTGGGGTCATTCCAGAATTTTTGACATAGTTTCTGAGGCTACCACACATCCATTCCATATGATGACCTGTCCTCTGCCTTGCACAGCATCTCCTTTGAGAGAGCTTGGGAGAAGAGCAAACCTTTTGAAAGACACTAAATTTCATCAAGGTGATAGAAAACCCCACCCAGGTGGGGGAGGGTCTATTGATTGCAAAATTACTCTGTGAGATCAGAATAGTATGTCTGGCTCTAATGTCATCCCAGTTGCCTACACTGACAAACATTCTGACTGAAGGTCTGGGGGAAATCATAGCCCCAGCAACACTTGCTCTCTGTGGTGTCTCCCCCCTTGATGCTACTATTGGTCCCATCTCCAGCTCCTCCTAGTTGAGGCAGTTTTTCTCAGGCTGAGACAAAGGAGTGCTTAATCAGAAAATGTATTAGCTAATTGGTGAAGCCTAGTATAAAAATCCTCCTAATTACTCCGTGGTGTCAAGAAAAAGGGTCTGTCAGGAGAGTATCAGCATTACAACTGTGACAGCAAAAAGCAACATTTGAAAGTCCTCCTCCCCTGGGCCTTTTCTTTGATTTCTGCCTTTAATACTGATAAGAAGTGACAGTAGTTGGATAAAACAATCAAAACTTGAGTTGAAGAGCTTATAAACCTTCTGACACTTCAATAAACCAAAAGCCGATATGAAGCTAGCAAAACGGTTTTATTTTAACTCCGGCTAGCCACACACCACAGACGTGGCATCCATTTGCAGAGCTCCGAGCTATCTCCTTGATATAATATTTTACTAACTCTCATTTCACATCTTTTAAATAAGAAATAAATGCTAAATTCTACCAAGAGAAATAAAATCTTTTATAATCTTTTAGACAGTTGTTGTCATCCCTCAGGAGAGCTTTATGCCTGCTGCTAAATGTCTACAAATCAATATTTAATATTTTGAAACATGAAGTCTTAATTATCCATCTCCCCTTTAAGCGTGAAACCCTCACTGAGTGAAAATAAAACCATTTGTTGGCTGATGGATTGATTGCCACTTATTAACACTTTTTTGATCTGCAGGTCAGATTATAGGGCTCCATTCCAAATACATACTATGCCCTATCATTTATTCCTTGATGTATGAGTGAATGGAGCAGAATATGTTAACTCAGGGCTGTGTGAATATCTCTTTCACTTTGGTTCATTGGGCTAACACTGATGGATTAGAAAAGAAAAAAGAAATTATCTTCAAGTCATAACTGTTATTTATACTCCAGGTAGATTTTTTTACTCTTACATACAACAACAATACAAATTATAATGCTCTATGTACAAATTGGAACATAAAAAAAGTCATGTATATCACTTTCTGCTAAGGAGAAAAGGGAAAGCGTATGATCTTGATCAATGTGCCATATCTCAAAAGCCTTCCAACAGAAAAGGTGACAATCCACTGACATCTGTACACCTTTAACCTGTCTATAATGATAGAAGCTTTAACCACAGCAGAGAGGTAAGCCCTGAGCAGGGGGCTCTTCTGCCTCTGAGAACAAGGAAATCACAACCAGATAAAAAAGAACCTGACTTTTCTCTGAATGTGTTCATCCAGAACCTGGGAGGAATGTTCTAAAATGGTGAAGAGCAAAGTGGCATTTCCCAGAACCTGTGAACAGAAAAGGCAACTGTGTAATTAAATGATCCATATGGGCCCTAAATTTAATAACAAACATCCTTGGAAACACACAGGACAAAGATGGAGAAAGTCATGCGAAGATCAAGGCAGAGATTGGATTTCTGTAGCCACAAGCCAAAGCAAGCCAGGAACCACCACTGGAAGAAATAAAGCTGTGTTCCCCTCGGAAACTTGAAGGAAAAACAGTCCCGCTTACTCTTCACTTCAGATTTCTGGTCTCCAGATACTTGACAGAGTAAGTTTCCACTGTTGTAAACCACTACATATATGTGGTTACTTGCTATGGAAACTAATACAGATAGCATGAATACAAGGTGATTTGGTGGGATGCAGGTGAATGAGACAGGTGCAGTAATGATTAGATTGTAAGGATTTGTTCTAAATTCAGCCAGAATGAGAGGTTCAGGAATATGTGAAGGCCTTCCTCAAACTGCATCTTCCTTTTAATTTGCATTGTTTTGTTTACTGTTTCATTCTCTGCTAATAGAGGGTTCTCCACTGAAGGTCACTACCAGCCTCAGACAGTAGAATGTTCAACTCTGCTATTTACTGTCATCATCACTGACCCCGTGTTGGCATTCATTCTATTATTTAGAATTAGGAGGTAGTACTACTTCCTGACAGGTTTGTTGTGAGAGTCAAGCTGTAGCTGTGAAATATTTAATATGGTGCCTGGGATTCCATCGGCGCCCAATAGAATGGCAGTTTTTACCCCACCGGATATGCAGGAACTAAATAACAATGTATAGCATTCTGATATCCCAGAAGCATTTGAGAAAAGCTACCATAGCTATTTTCATTTTACATTTTTCTTGTATGCATTTCCACCATCACAAGTTGAAGTCCTTTGGTGGCTGCCCTTGCACTAAGGTTAAAATCCCAAACCTATAATAACTATAGGTTGTACAGACCACTATCTGGTCTGTACAAAGTAGTCCTGCACTATTGCACCTGTGCAACACTGTGTTCAGCCTGCTCTCCCCACCCCCACCACTGACGTCCTTTCAGTTCCTCAGAGGAGTCCCTCTTCTGCTTTCTATGCTTCAGGTTCCCCTTAAAATGTTACTTTCTTAGTGGAATTTTCTTACCTCCACCTCCTCCCACTTCAATAAGTCCCATGTTTGATTCCTACATACTTGCTTGTTTTCATAATTACATGGCTATTGGGTGATTTTATATTAAAGTTCATCTTCTCCACTAGACCATGTAGCCAAGATACCAATTTCTTATTTCTTTATCGTTATAAATTATTACATGACTACCATAAGAATCATGCCTAATAGATTCAAATTATGGATTTTTTTCTAGTAATATAGGAACAAATATCTTTTCTCTCATCATGGATAAATTATGAAGGAGGAATTAGGATTAAAATAGGAAGTGGAAAATCCAACTTACATGGTTCTCAAAAATTGTGGAAGAAGAAAAATCAAGAAGTCATACAGCTAAGTCTTCAGTGTTCTGCTTTGGTGTTTTATGTCAGTTAGCTAGGACTTCTATGCCAAAATAGCACAACTGGGAGAATTTACACAACAGAAATTTATTTTCTCACCATTCTGGAGGCTAGAAGTCCAAACCTTAGGTGTTAACCATTTTACTTCCTTCTGAGGGCTTTGTTTTTCACTCAGAGATGACTCCCTTTTCTCTGGGTCTTCTCTGGGCCATTGCTTTATGAATGCACCTTTGGTATCTTGCTACATGCTCAAATGTCCTTTTCTTGTGAGTATGTCAGTCAAATTGGGTTAAGGTCCACTCATATGACTTCATCTAACATTAATTAAAGACCTTCTATCTGAATATATTCACATTCTAATATATTGGGAGTTAGGGTTTCAACACATGGATTTGGGTGTTGGAGACATAAGTTTGCCCAAAATAGAGGTAGGCTCTATAGAATGTAGAGAATGATAGAAAGACATAGGATGTCTGGGAAAGTCCAGTGCTAACAGGTAAGAGAGAAAGGGGCTGGTGGCATGTTTTGATCAACATTGCTTAGGAATTTGGGGAACAGTTGTTTGAAAGGGTAGCTGGAGAGATGGAGACACGTCTTTTGGTCCCACATAACCCATGTGGGACATGCAGTACTCATGAGTGCTCTGGTGAATATGAGCAAATTGCTGGAGGGGATAGCAGACCAGGACAAGGAAGGTTCTAGAAAAAGAGATGAATGGTTTGACCAGAATCTCTAGACCTCACTCACTATTTCAAAAATTCATATAGAGCACTGGCTGTTATTCATTAGCAAAAATCATCAGTACCTGAAAGATATCATGCGAACCCCCTATCATCTTTTCCCTCATAAACTAAGCCTAATCTGCATGTGATATGCATGTAATACTGATACAACACAAGCTACTAGTGTAATTCTTGAGATAGATAGAAAGACATACACAAACATGCCCACATCTATTTTATAGGTGCATGTGTGAGCAACTTGTCCTGTAATCAAATATTCTCAGTAGATACAGCCTATCTCTTGAAAACTCATTCATTTTATACTCCATCACTTGTCACATAGATGGTAGGTAGATAGTAGGTCCTCCAATAATGCCTTTTTGATTGATTCTAGATCACATACTATTTTAGTGCCCTAGAAAACATACAAGCAGAAATAAAAACTCAAATTGTATTTGCTTAATTTTTTAAAATCACTTTATAATCTTTAGTATTTTATGAGCTACTTTCATCTAGCAAGTAGAGGAATTCCCCAGCACCAGCCCATCAGCTGCTCCCCCATCTTTATTTTGAAGTGGTCCAGAGCTAAATTGATAACATCTTTCATCCTGTGGCAACGCCCTGTGTTGTCACAGGCATGCAATTCTGATTTCACTGCCCTATTGAGCCAAAGGCAAAGAGAGGCAACAAGAGATAAATCCCTTCAGAAACTCAATAAGTTTAATAATAGCTAACAGACACGGAATAGTACCCACCATAGAAATGCTTAATTGCTCTTTGTCATTAAGTTGGCTCTAATGATAAAGGCACTTTGTGAAGGTTTCTTCCCCTTTGGTATTAGACTCAAGGATTGGACTGGAAGGTTTTGAATACTTTCCTCCTTCTTCTCTACCCCACATTTTCAGCTATCTCTGCAATGAAATTAATGTAAACAGGGAAAAGGCTGTCCACTCAGGATGTGTTCAAGGGAAGGCATTTTCATAGTCATCCTAGGTAATATACAACAATGTTTCAAAAATCTTCATCAGATCCCATTCTACCCTATGTGTTCCAAAGTAATCCTGCTTTATTTTAACTGCAACTCATCATAGGCTGCCCTCTATGGAAACCAAAAACATATTAGAAGGTGGACCTAAAAGTAATAGAAGTATCCATGTTTCTCTCGGAGATGTTAAATTTATTCTTACATTTCATTTACAATATTCAAGGGAAAGAATCCAAGTGAATTTATAGAAGGGATTCACTTGTGCTGTGGTCATTGCAGTCAATTTTTAAGAAGCTCTTCTTCCCACAAAAGAAATCCACTAACTGAACATAAAGATAACAAATTATTTCTACCAAGAAGTGTTGGGTGTGGGGAGGAGCCAGAGAAATGTAAAGTGAAAATGCATATATAAAATGCAAACGCACATCATTTCTATTTAGGCACTAATCCACTTCTACTAATTTCTTCTTGCTTCATTATTTTCCTATGGAAATTCAAGGGTCCCACAATAGCAATGTATCTAGGGATTATGATGAAACTGAGGCAACTATGTAGAACAAAGACTAGTGCTAGGCAAAGCTACAAAGGTTTGTAAAAACATGTTTCTTTCTTTCCTTTCTACCACCCCAGTCTTCCTACTCAACACCCCTCATTCTTTTAGAGAAATAAGTGAGATTGTTTAAAGCTCGTGCAAAATGCCTTACTTGACTACTTTTCAAACTATATCTCTGTGAAAGAATTGTTGTCCTTAGTCAGTGAGGAAGGTGTGGCTGAGAGAGATTAGGCAGCTTGCCTTAGTCACCAAACTAGTCAGTTCTTTAAATGCTGGATAGCAATGCACAATGGCAAAGAAAGTGTTAGAATATCTACCTTTGTTTCCTTTTCCTTAACTTTGGTAGATTCAGTTCTCTGAATAGTTATAATATTGCTGAGAAACTTTTCATTTATAATCAGTTGGTAGAAACTTAGGTAAAGATGGACATCAGATCCAGCCACAAAGGAAAATAAAGAAAACCCTCACTTTCATGGCCTCATCCATTACTGCTTAGCTCCATAGCCCAACAACCCACCAATAGTCTGATAAAATGACCACTTAGTCGGATTCATCAAGTCCCTGAAGCTGTGGACCTTTAGACAGTAACGTTAATTCACTGAATTAAATAATGTTAGAACCAACAGGCATCTGAGAGAGCACATAATTGAATTTGCTCATTTTATAGATAAGAAAACTAAGGCAATATTGTTTCAATGAATTCCCACTCTCCCAGAGGCAATACGTGGCAGAGCTCGGTCTTGAACTTAGGTCTTAGACATGATTCAGAAGGTGGACTCCTACTTTATCACACTGATAGCAGCACTGGCTTTGACTTATCCTTAGTTCCCACAGTTGAAGGAACAGTATGTCTTGAATGAATTTAGCCCACTTACGTTTTATGGACAGACTCCACCCTCACCTCCATGCCAAAGAGATCTCAAGCACAGAGAACTACAACTCCCATCATCCCATCAGTCTTAACTTCCTAAAGGGTAGGGTTGCTGGGAACTGGAGATGGAATTAAACCGTGATGATTGGTATAAAAGCAAACACATATGCACTTGAGCTCTCTTGGCTCACCTACTTTCAGTGTGCACCTGTGGTCCCAGCTCAAAGGGCTAGGAAAGGGGAAGGCTTTAGGAGATTTTTGTCTTTTGCCTTTTTCTTTACTGAGACTGTTTCATCTTTTATGGCCTAAAACAATGTATTTTGGTGGATATTATCTTGATGTGGGTTTATGAGTGAACATAACTTCTCTAGCTGAGCATTTCATCATTACTTTCAGAATGAAAACCCACTTCTTGTCTGCCATATAAAGTCTCCCATTCTCACCTTGTCTGTTCCATTCCTTAGAATTTAGGACTATGAGTATTCTCTATATGTATGTTATTATAGTTTGGCCTTTCTCCAACTAATCTTTCTAAAGTTTATTTATTCATCTAACCTTTAGAAGAATCAAAATGGAGTGGGAGAATTCTTGATGCCCAGGAAATGACAAAATTCTACTTTTATAAATAAGGGTTCTGAAAATTATTGGGTGCAAAAAGTATAGTTCTCTACAATTAGACAAAACATTTGTTTCCATGGACATGAATAAGCTAAATGCCCCAAGGGCCATTTGCATTACTTAATCATAATCATCACTACAATCAATTAATACTTTAGCCATCTACCAGATGTAAAACTCATTGTTAGGCTCACAGAGACCCCTACCACTACCTTTACAAGCACCCTGAGCTCTGTAATCAGTCTTATAATCTCTTAAGTAAAATTTGATTCTACTTTAATCAGCAAAGAAAATTTGGACTTCACAATTACTTTTAAGGCCATTTTCCAGCCAAATGTGCATTGACAATTTGTTCAAATCTGCAGGAATACCTCACAAATGAACATCAACTTGCTTAAATGTCAAGGGTTTAGCAGAATTATAGGTATGGGTAATAGGCTGGGAAGATAATAGTGGTCTGTACTGAAAGAGCAGTAAGGTCATACCACAACTAATTATTTTGTTATAGGGCAAATAAGTCATTGATAGTTATCAATATATAATATATAAATCATTGATAATTATCACTATATAATGATTAACTATCTTTTTCTCCACTAGGGTTGAATTTTTTATGTGGATATCTTTATACAATCAATTTCTAAGTAATGTTATTTAGTCTATATGGGCAGCTTCCAATTATCCTCTCTCCAACTGTCCTCCTACTAGACACCAAAGTTTTCTTCCTACAAAAAAAAAAAATAAAATACAAGCATGTCATTTTCACACTCGTTTTACAGAATCTTCTAGACTCTTTCTATAAGCTTCAGAATCTGATCACTTTAGAAAAGCACACCAAGTTCCCCACTGGAATATGAATATCATTTTTATTCTCATTTATTACTATTTCATGTCCAGCCTCTCCTCCTTTTCTCTTGCATACTTCTTTATAGACATGAAGATCTGTTTCAAAATTTACCTGCCGTATGTCCCCTGGGAAGTTAGTAAGTCTATTCTCTGTGAGTCCCAGTATTGCTGTTGATGCTCAGTTTGACTACGTCCTTCCACAAGACTGACTACTCATGTTCTCCCTGAGGGCATGGGCATCTCTGACCTAACAACTGGCCAGTTCAAGCTAGAGATCAGCACATAATTACAAAAAAAAAAAAAAAATTAAGAAATAAATAAATGTCTATGTCTCACTCTAAAAGTTGATGAAACTACAGTCTTTAAAGGGAAACAAACTCAATAACTGTATGTTAGTTTATTTTGATGATATCATGAGCTTCAGAATTTTTCTCAAGCATATAAATGGCATAATAAAGCAAGATTAAATAGATTGTTGTCTGTGTGACCAGCTCTTCTTCACAAACAAGGAAAAGGTCATGCTTGTATGGTTACACTGCAGTAATAAATAATCCCCAAACTTTAACCTTCAAAAAAATTAATGAATCCAAATTCTATCTTCCAAAACCTCAAACTATACATATGCATCTGATACACAAAATCAACTTAGGAAGGATGTAACATTTAGCAACAAGGAAACATATTTCAAAAATAGTCAAAACAAAGGGCAGACAATGGTTGTAGTAAGAAGAGAAATGAATAATGGTTGGTTAACACAGACATGTTTAATGCCTGTTCTGTTTCACTTCTCATTACAAAGGCTACTATTGTCAGAGACATAATATAATTCCTAGCAGAAGACTTAAGAAATAGGATTTAAAACAGGCCAGGGACTTAGTCATCCAGATCAGATTTGCCAAAATGTCCAAAAAATTAATCAGTTCATCCTGCAATAGAGAAAGAACACAGAACTAACTCATGAATTATGGAGCAGTTGGTCTGACTCTCAAACCTGAAAGTTTCTGGGGCAATTCATTAAGAAAGAGATCAATTTGTAAAATCCTGGAGGATATTAAGTTGTTTAAAAGCAACCCACAAAATTTGTCATGTCAAACATATTCTACTTTCTTCTTCGGCCAGGAGGAGGTAAGATGTAGCATGAAATATGTGAAGGAGATGACTTACTCTATTCGTAGTAAGACTTTTGATAAATTAACATATTAACCATCAACTATGGTAGCTGGTTAAATTTAGGGGCCATCAAACTATAGAAAGTGATGCAGGGGTAAAATAAGAGCTCAATCTTTCATCCAATATTTACTGAATTTCTGGAAGGTGTAAGGTACCCTGCTAGGTAATATGGGGAAGCCAAGAAAATCACACAACTGTTGCAGACTCAAGAAGATTAGAGTCATGGGAAAGAACGTCTCCATCAACGATGTTAAGCACAATGAATATAAGCATGGGTGATATATAGCATTACAGAATAGAGATTAATAGCAAGGACCTTGGAAGCAAAAAGCAAAAAAAAGGTTAGAAACCTAGATCTATTATCCTAAGAAAATGAACTTAAGAAAATCTTGTGATTATTTCTTAATGTCTTTATCTTTAAAATAGATTTGATTATAGACTATGTTCATCATAGAACTATAGTTAGTATTGGATGAGTTAGCATATGTAAAATACTTAGAATATTGGGTAGAAATATTGCTTTTCATAGTGAGTAAATTTACAAAGGAAGAGAACAAAATGAGATAAGTAAGAGAATTCAGGAAGCTAAATTATTTAAGCAGGTTCAAACAATAGAACTTAGCTAAATAGAGATTTAGATGGAAATAAAAGACAATGGTTAATATCACAAATACTGAATCTATTCAATAATAAATACACTAATCCTATTGGGAATAGATTTCTATCATGTAGCGAATAGTTCAATTTCACCATAGAATAATGTTCATAAAAGTCATAAATGAGAGAAAAGAATTAGAACTTATTTACATTGACATCATTGATAAGGTCAGGATATCAGATAATACTACAAAGAGAATTTTATATCAGTCGCATTGAGCATCTCAAAAAATAATAAAAATAAAAATCACATATATAAGGAAGAAGATGGAAATAGAATAGGGAGGGAATTTTTGACCTCAATTTTAAGCTTTTTACCTTTTCTTTCTTTATAAGTAAGTTTGATCACCCTCAAAAGATAACAGACTTCCAGTCAACCCAGTATAAGCCAGTAAAAGGAACTGATTCCAAGAAGACAGTTGTAGTTCAATGAGTTCAAAGGCAAGTTGTCATGACAGGTTCATGAAGCTGGGGTGCTTATTTGTTCTCTCTCTGGTTTTCTCCCTTTCCTTGCTCGGGGCTGAATGGTGGTCTCCATAGAAGGTGAAAAGACAACCACAAAGATTCTATAATATCTTTATGTGTGCTTTCCCCACCTACAGGACCCCCCCCCCACATACAAAACTGGGTATTAGTAAGAGTAGCCCTTGCTGGAGGAGGTTGCTACAAGATGTACCCCCTTATTTCTTTAGACCTCCTGCTGCACCTACTCAATAAATGTTAAGAGCATTATAATGTATAGGGACCTATACATTGTATTAGCTACCCTAAATTACTGACATCTTTAAATGAGATCTTTTCTTTCTTCCGATGTGACAAACATATACACTTCAAAAGATAGTTTACCTGATGTTGAGCTATCAGCGCTTGTGTTATAAATCAGGGAGCCTGGTTTTTTAATGTGTGTTGCTATGGCAGAATAATGCTTTAAGCTTCCTTCCCTGCTCTATTCCTCAAATATATAATGATTCCACCCTTATTCTTTTTCATACTACAGGCTACAAAGAAATCTTTTCTCTACCCCTGTTGACAGGTTCTGTGTTTAGGGTAAGTGAGTTGGTCAGGCTGTTCCCACCATTAACTTAAATAATCTGTGCACACTTGGTCTAAGAGAGAGAGGATAGATGGGCACATGAGCACAAGCAAGAGCACAGAGAGCATAAGGTCACGCCAGAGAGAGGGCGAGACAGACAGACCAGAGACAGAGTGTGAATGAAGATTCCAGGGCAGGCTGGGGTGATTGCCTGCCTCCCAGCCACCCCCACCCTCAGCCCTGGCCCTTCCCTGCTTCATATGTCTGTGAAACTGCTGGAACCAATAAAGCACCTATACAGATTGGTGAGCCTGATGCTTGCCCCTACAACTGATGATGAAGGTTGTTACACGACAATTGGTGACAAGGATGGGATAGTTACCCAACAAGATCACAAAGAAAGACAACCCTCTTGCTACCTCCACAACTACCACAACTGCACATCTCCTTCACCCTACCTGAGGAATCCATTGCAGGGGTCACTGTTCTCACCACAGTGAAATTCCTGGCTAAGAATCTGCATGAGCTGAATCCCTTTCTGCAGATGCACCTCACCTGGGCTGGCAACCACAGCTGCTAAGATTTAAATTAACCTGATCACATGCAGGTAGGGAGTGAATCCTAGTCACTGGGTTTCACAGCAAGATGCAAGGCAAATTCTCACAAAATGCATGAGAATCCACTATAGTAATTCTTTACACAAGCACATAACTAGGACAGTATGTATCTGATTCCTAACACTCTCCGTTCTTGTGGACTTGTATCCTCAAAGTTTTCCACCTGAACTACCTCAAATCCAAGCCAAGCTAAAATCCCCTTGAGAATTTCTTTTCCTGGCTCCTTTCTCACAAACTTCAAATCCCAAAGGAGAGGTATATGCTAATGTGAGATATTATTTCAGTGCATCAAAAATTGATCTGGAATTTCTCTGAGCTTGGTTCTGCCCTTTGCAATAATCAGACATTCTGTTGACAGTTCCCTTCTCAACAATATTCTACAGCTAGTGAGACTCCTTATTCTATGTACTTTGCTGTCTAGAGCCCTATTAACCTTAGATTTATTAGCTTTTTTTGTCAACCACTTACACAGCCTCCCAAGAGAACGCATCACAAAGCAAAGAAACTCTAAGAGACACATACATAGAAAAATATCTCAAATAGCAAACATTTACTGAAAGCAGAAAGTCAGATGATAACACTTGAATAACCCTTCTCCCCCACAAGCACATTCTATAGATACACTCATGAAAGTTGTGCAAATAAATCTCATTATGCTGCCGAACTGCAGAATTATTGTCTCCCTGAGAGTACTGAGATGAAGCTGAGAATCTTCACAAATTTACTGGGCTGGCTCCAGACACACACTAGATTATATTCATCAAAATGAATGGATTTTAAAGCAAGTCTAAAATAGATTCTTTCAAAAATCTAAGACTTTGACTCTGAGGGCTTCTTTTTTTTCCCCCTTCTGTCCTTTCTCTGGTTTCCAGGGAGAAGAATACAAGAAAATAGTTACAAAAACAAAGAGAAAAGGGTATTTTGACTTAAGTTACTGAGCCAGAGAGCTGCCAGATGTCAACCTAACCAGCAGAGGTTACTGGCAGCTTGGGGACAGAAATAGAAATTAGAACAAATCTATCAGTAGAAAATTTCTGGAAAACCCATTCAGCTCGAAGAACAGAGTGAATCTGTGATTCCCAAGATGGACCCTCTCTAGACTGACCAGTCTGGTCAGGCAGTTGTCTCCTGGGTTAGTTCCACAGACTATCTCTGCATGATTTTTCCGTATGTCATGTCTCCAAATTATCCCACTTTAATACATCAACCTGATATATGAGGTTCAGTTAAGCCATAAGACCAACCAAGAGGAATACAAATGAATATGGCTTGCCAATGGATTCATATTTAACCCAGGTCATATTTAAACTCTTTTCTAACACACACACACACACACGCACACACACACATCACTGTGAAATAGTACATTTCTGTGCGTTTACTCACGAGTGTCAATCTGATTTCATTTAACTCATCTCTCTGAATTTTATCCTGCTTAACTCTCAGCAATACTTTGTGATCAGTAGTGTTATTACCCTCATTTTTACAGATGATGCAACTAACACAAAAAGAGAATGAAGGTGTTTGTCCCGGGAATGCACAAGAAGTGAAGGAGACAGGCTAGGAAGACAGGCAGTTCAGTTCCTGAGATTGCATTTCTCGCATTTGCATTGTCCTATGAAATTAGTATAATTATAAAAAATATGCTAGCTATTGCAATAAATGGCTGCAGGAAGTAAATTTTCAAAATTATTTGCATCTGTGTGCTTATAGAAGAGTAAAGGAGAGTTATTTGACTACAACTTGCTTATTTATATACTTGGGGGTCTTTCTACCCTCTAGATCGGCTCTGTTCAGTATGAAAGAAAGATCCCAGCCACCAGCCATATGTGGCTATGAGGCATTTGACATGTGGCTACTCCAGACTGAAATATGCTATAAGTGTAACATACACACAGGACTTCAAAGACTGAATAGTGAAGACAAGACTATAAAAGAACTCACATAATTTTTATGTTTTTATATGTTGAAATGATAGCATTTGAAAATGCTGAGAAAATGCTAATATATTTTTAAAATATATTAAAATTAGTGATACCCACTTCCATTTACTTTTTAAAATTTGGCTATTAGGAAAAAATTTCACATTGTGTTTCTAATAGATAATACTGGTTTAGGTAGATAAGAAAGCAGAAAAACTCTGTCTTAAACTCAATATATAACCTTAAAATGATGACAGCTGAGTACTGAGTTACTATTCTAACTCAGTTTTATACTCATAATTTTGCACATAGTAATATTTTGTTTTCTAACAATATTTTAGTCCAGTAATAAGTTATCTTTACCTGCACTTGATATATATAATTATATGTAAAATCCTGGGAAATTTATAAGACAGCTACTAGGTAAATTTTGCAAGCTCTAAGAATACAAAGTCAGTGTACAAAATTTAATTAAATTTTCATATATTTCTAAAGTAACCCTACTAAAATAGCATCAAGAATATAAAATACTTAGAAATAAATTTAAGGAAAAGATGTCTAAGAATAAACTTAGGAAACAGATGTATAAGAAAACATAGTTTCTGAGAGAAATAGTAGAAGGCCTGAATCCATGTTCATAGAATGAAGGACTAAAAGTCATCAAGGGGTCAATTAACCTTAAAATATTTAATTAAAAATTTATTGTTTATATATTTGCATCATGTGTAAAAATATTTAATTGTATTAAATAGATTCAATTCAAATTCAATAAAATTCCATGGACTTTTTAAAAACAGAAATCTGAGACTTAAGTTTATGTGGAGTCTTGGGTAGCTAAAACAACTGGGGAAAAATTGTGGATTCGTGCTGTATAAATTCAAAAATACTATAAATAGTATTATACACATATATTAAATTAAAAATAGAACTGTGGAACAAAATAAGAGCCTAAAAATATGTGGCTAACCAATTTGTGACAAATGTGCCAAGCTGATTCAATTGGAAGAGTGTAATTCTTCCAATTACAGTATGACACAGTAATGCATGTATGGATAAACACAAGGGGAAAAATAAATTCAACCTCTAACTTAGAGAAGAATGAAGTTGAAATATGTCATAGACCTAGAACCAAAGCTGAAACTTTCAAGTTTCTGATAAAAACAAAATTAACACTTGAAGAGATAAATCTTTCATGAAGATATAACAAAAGTCATAGAACTTAAAAAAAAGGTAAATTAACAACATTGAAATTGAAAACTTTACAGTTAAAAAATAAAAACATAAGCTGCCATCTGGGAAAAAATATTCACTATATATTATATATTTAGAGAAAGTGAGAATGTCACATATATATAAAAGATATGTGTCATATATAAAGATACACATTACCACCACTTTCCAAAACCTCTACTTTTATACAGTGGCATCAAGTTATTTTTACTGTGTTGAAGTGTGAGAGGAAATAAGTCAAATTATAAAGGAGATTCAAAATATTTATTTCACTGAGGAACACTTTCCTTGTGAATTATTGCTACTCCATGAACTGAACTAGTACACTTAAACTTGTATCTCACAACATTGTGTCTCATGAGATCCTTTAGTCCAGGGGAATTCAGTTACATTTTGCTTGGCATCAAGTTGGAATTTTCTGATTAATCTTCAGAATCATTAATTGAAGGAAAAATTTCAGAAAGAAATACTGTCAAAAGAATTGCCATATGAAAATCAGTTGTGTTGATTAGGCATTTCTATATGCATACACATTCTATTTTATACATGGTTAGTCTTGAGAGAGGGAGAAAAAGTATGATAAAGGAATATATAGGGAGGGGAAGGAGGAAGCAGCTCTCTTCTGAAGAAAAAATAAAAATAACCCAGGCTATACAAGTAATCTGTTTTTCTATTGTCTAAGCATCCCAATATGTCTTCTTAGTTCTTTCCTGTCCCTTATAAAAGAATCTAGCTTTGAATAGGTTTGAAAAGTAATGGTTATGAATATTCTATTATATTCGGTCCTAAATTTAAATTAAAACAAAACAAAACAAAACACAAAACAGTACATGTAATTTGACCTCTATATTTCCATGACAGGTTATTTCAGATTGAGTAACTCTGCCTCAGTGGTTGCTAGGTAATGAGTTTTTAGAATAAATGCATTTCCTACCTCCAAATCAATAATCATACAATGTTAATTTAGAACATGATTTCCATGGTCACCAACAATTACCATAAGAATTTGCTTTTCATGAAACAACATTTGCACAAACTTGTCCCTGCCAATGTATTCTTGGGTACTTACTATATTTGACATTGGCAGCTGTTACCACCATGGCTTGCTCCTTGCTGTTGGATCTATTGATTGAAATGCCATTCATTTTGTTAGATAAAAGAAATAAGGCTTAGCTGGCTTCTATTTATTAAGATGTGGCCAAGTAGAAATTATATTTAACTTTAAGAAGTGCTGATATAATTTTCTTTCCATCTTTGCTTCTTACAAAAAGATTTGAAATTCAGGAAAGAATGATCAACCATTCACCTCCCATTTGGTTAAAAAGGCTTCAACTTCAGTCTTCTAACTACTGACCTTTATTTATACCACAAAATACTATTACTTTGAAACTGAAGAAAACTGTTTTATAGATGTAGGCTAAAAAGAAAACATTTCTCAGTGATGACAAAAACATTTGATAAATGAAAAAGAGAATGGCATGACACTAAGCATGTCAAGTCAACTGTTTACAGACCACTTGTTTGATAGTTATTTCCATTTAAAGGGAGTGATGTTACAAAAGAAGAGAACTGAAGGTAATGTAGCTAAATTAAAATTGCTAAGTATCTGTATTTGTTTCTTAAACTGCCATGTGAAATTACTACATCCTGGAGGGCTTAAAGCAACAGGAAATAATGGTCTAATACTTTGGGAGGGTAGAAATCTGAAATCAAGAATTTGGTGAGGTGATGATTCCCGAAAACCCCTTACCTCCTCCAAGCATCCGTGGTTGTCAGCAACCCCAGGTGTTCTTTGGCTCGGAACAGCTCTAATCTTTGTCCCAGTCTTCACATGACAGACTGTCTGCTATGTTCAAATTACCCTCCCTTTATGAGGCCACCATCATTAAATTAGGGTCCACCCCAGTGCGATGTGATCACACTTAAATTGCATCTGCAAAATCCCTCTTTCCAAATTAGATGTAGTCAGAGGTTCCCTGAATTCGAGGGGGATACAATTTAACCCAACACTGTTGGCTAGACGAGAAATTAGATTACATACTACAGAAGGTCAAGGACCATCACTGACTAATTTCTATGTCCTCAGAGTCTAACAGAAAGTCTAGATAATCAACTCATGTAGGTACTTAATACCTGTTTGCTTAATAGCGTAGATAGATGAATAATAAACTAGGACATCATTCCTGGTGATGAAAACTCAATAGATGGCAAGTATAAAATAGATGTAAATGATATCTTTGTATTATATTGTATTTCCTGCTGTTTGTCTTTGTGTTTGAGAATAATCCAGTTAGAGTTTTCATTATAAACTGGATTATAAAATACAACCAGACCCCTCCATCTCTCTTTGGATTTCAACTTACACATCAAGAGTTCTGTAATGAAACAACATGTTAAAGCACCAATGAAGATTTTTCTAGTTAAATCAAACCATCCTGATCTTCTGTGAAGTACATGAAAATAAAATAGAACTTCTTATAAAACAGCATTTCCAATTAAGGAAAAAGTCAGAACAGTAGCTGCCTTCATTTTATGTCAGACTCTCTTGGTTCTTTATATACTATTTTTCCAGAAGTCTAGAAAAATGTGTCAGGAGATTTTTCTCAGAATTTTCTTGCTTTAGCAAAGCTATGACAGATTAGAAGGTTAGCTCTGCCACTTAAGAAAGACATCTCCCTTGTCTTTATTAAATGGAAGGGCTGACAGAAGTTAGCATCCTGTGTTATGAGAACACCATTATGCTCTCATTTTCCAAAGGCATTAAAGTTTAGCATCCTAATAATGGGTCCAAGAACCACAAAGAGGAAGTATTGAAAATCTTTGTGATGCTTATCAGCTACTCTGGTGAAAAACCCTGGAAATGAACCATATCTTTAGAAGGCAACCTCAGAACAGTAGCAATGAACAGCTACAACCATCAGATTCCCTTAAAACTTCCGCTATTGCTATTTTTTTGTTCCAGAACAGTTTATATGAGTAGTTTACCTTGACATTAACAAACTGTTTCTGTCAGAAGTAAATATCTGAAATGACAACTGCTTAGTAATGAAGGTATTTTTATCTATCAGTGGATAACATGCTTTTATTCAAGGAACCCACTTGAATAAAACCCACTCTTCATCCTCAATCTAAGTACAAAAGTCTGAAATTCCTGTATTAAAGGACCAGGTATTGGGTGTTTCTCCTATTGTTTCTACTATTGCTAAAATGCAAATGTCCACAGAGCATGAACCATGCTCTGTCTCCATTCATAACACTTTTCTGTGGTCCAAACAGTGACATTATTACAGATGTAAAAATATTATAGTTGTAATTATTGTGATTGACTTTCAATAGCCCATATCTGAGAAATTACAGGAAAACATGACCAGCAATGCCACCACTTTTCCTAGCATCCTCCCCCCGCCCCCACCCCCACCCCCATTCCTACTCTCCTAGATGATACCTTCTTCTCTTTCTGGGAACTCTTCATATCTCCTCTCTTGTTTTTGTTTTTGTTTTCAGAGACTAGGGCTCGCTATGTTGCCTGGGGTAGTCCTGAACCTGCGGACTCAAGTGATCCCTAGTCTAAGCCTCCCAGGTAGCTGGAGTTACAGGGCGCACCACCACATCTGGTTTCCTCCTCTCTCTTACCTCTGCCCTTGCATTTTACTTCACAGACACTTTAGACATTCTCAGAAGCAATGAAAACTCATCTCCACTTCTACCACTCAATACGTACCTGGACCTACAACCTCTGCCTCCTCCTCTCCCTCCCATGACTCCGTGTGTTCATATAAGGATAATATTTCAATGAAATGCATCCTCAAGTCCCCAACTTGCTCAAGACTATTGCTCAGAAATTTCCATCTTCTGCATCACCATTTTCTCTTATTTAGCCATTTCCTAAATGATCTACAAGTGCATTGTAATTTTGACCATTTAAAAACACTCCCCATGTTTGTTTTTATGATTACTCAATATCAGTTGTCAAGTACATTTTAATCAAAAATATAAACACAATTTTGAAAATTAAAAAACATTTAAATCCATGATCCTCTCCACTGCTGCCCCCCCATTTTAATGTCCTTCTAAATATTCGTAATAGTATCCCTTTCTTTATATATTAACTATATATGATGTTATATCAATATTATATTAATATATTGGCATTGTATTAATATATTAAAAATATATTTAATGGAGTATCTTGAGACATGAGAAAAAAGGAAATTCTGCCATCTGTGATAGCATAGATGGAATTTGAGGGGCGTATGTTACATAGAATGGGTTAAGACTGAGAAAGACATATATTGTGTGAGATCACTTATGAAATTTAAAACAGTTGAAAACATCTCATAGAAAGTGAGATAATGGTTATAAGGAGCAGGGAGCAGAGGTGTAGGGAAGAAGGGGAAATATTGGTTATAGAGTACAAACTTCCAGTTATAAGATGATTAAGTTCTGGAAAGGCAGTGTATAACAGTGATTATAGTTAATCATAATGTATTATGTACTTGAAAGTTGATAAAGGAGAAGATCTTAAATGTACTCACCACAAAAACAAAGTGGTGATTATGTGACATGATGTAGGTATAAGCTAACACTGCAACGGTAATCATTGTGTAACCTGTTAGTAAATCAAATCAGTCCTCTGTACTTGAACTTATGTCATATTATATATCAACTATAACTTAATAAAGCTGGAAAATAGCATGAAAAAGTTTCTTTGATCTATGCCAACAATATTTCTTCTTTGGGGCCTTCAGACTCGCTGTTCCTTCTGAAACATTTCTATTCATAGACTCACATGACTTAGCATCTTCCTTTGGTCTCACAAGGCAACTTATCAAGGAGGTCTCCTCTGTCACCCCAAGGAAAATAGTCACCACTAGCCTGCCTATCACTTCTCAAATTCCCCAGCCTACCCCTACTAAATACAACATATATCTTTATTCATTTGTCCAGTATCTGCTCCCTCTAGAATTTGATGGCTAAGCTCCCTACACAGGAATTTCTGACCATTTTATTCACTACTGTATATATGCCTAGAACTTGCAGCAAAGGACAGAAAGGACATGTTCGATCATTTTTTATAACATGTCTATTTTTAACTAACTTCACTCTTCAATGTCTACCTCCTCATTTTTCCCTTGATGATGAGATAAACCAGCACAACCTGCCATCTGCAAATGAGACTCAGAATCCTCCCACAGTCAGAGTTCCTTGAAAACTAAGCTATAAAGTAATAGAAAGCTATGGGAAAATTTAATGCATTTATTTTAGGTTAAAATTATAATTTTTACTAGGCCTACACAGTACGATTTATTTTAGGAAAAACATTTGTGAAACAGGGAAGGATAAAAAGAAAAAGAAAGCAAGAAAAGTAGGCCATGAGGAGGGTTAAGTAACTGTCAGGTCTTATCTACTTACTTCATAGTTTATCTGTGAGGATCAAGTACGTGGGAAAACACTTTGTAAACTGCACCATGAAAATCCAGTTTTGTGACTAAAAATGTATCTTCTGCTTTCTTCATTGTTAATCAAGTAATTTTTATTTACACATTTATTTTTGACAGTCTTTCCAAGACATTTCTGGTAACTATACATTCTGTAACATTTTCCACCTAAGAAAATGCACTGGCAACATCACTGAGTCTTCCTTTTGTGAAAAGACAAAGAAGCAGAGTGATGTCCCCACAGATTTCCATGTCCCAAGACTTGTAATCTGTGAATATGTTGTTACAGAGAGAAGGGAAAATAAGGTTAAAATGGAAGGCCTTTACAGTTAGAAGCATAGTCTGGACTATTCAGGTGCACTTAATGTAATCACTGGGCTTCTTCGGCACGGGGGTGGGGGCAGCAGGCAGTGAGCCACCCAGCAAACATCACAGGCTTTAGAGACAAAAGGAGACAGACCCCTGACATGAGACCCTCGGAGGTGGGAAGTCTACACAGTGCATCTCCCCACATTCCAGCCGGCACCTGAAGATTAAGACGACTCCTGTGGAAATGTAACGTTAAGATTCTGCTTCTGTAGAGACTCCCACGGAACTTCTGATTCTGCCAAGGTAAGGTGAAGTTTTATATTTTTTTTTAGCTTTTGCATTTGTGGTGACTTGTTACAGGAGTATTAGAACAGGAAGACAAGTAGTCTGGTGAGCGGGAATTTGGAACCAAGAGTCATGAGATTTGAGTCTTGATTCTAGATCTACCACCCTTGGTATCTTGCCAGTAAAATGAAGACCCGTATAGGGCTTCTTCAGAGAGCTACGGCTAGGGTGGAGTAAGAATACTCCTGTAAAGAACTTCAATTGGGGTCTGCAATATGAGTTGTCGATAAGCTTTTCATTTATCATTTTCTGTAAAATTTAAAGCTGAATTTATTTGTAGAAGTCTGGATTACTAAAGTAATCTGTGTGTGTGAATTTGGGATGAAGGTAGAATTTGTATTCAGAAGAACTGAAGTTCTTCTCTCCTAACAGTATGTTCCTGGGCAAATCACTTAACTTTCTTTACCTGCAAACTAAGATAATTGCAGTTGCAATTACACCGAGTTAGTAACTCCATGTGAAAGCACTTTGGAAGTCAAATCGGTAGCAGCTGTAACTAAATCCTCTCTGCTTCTGTTGTTTATCTTTCTAAATGTGGAATAATGAAGCCTCTCTGGTTATAGTAAGAGGATTCTAGTCAGTTGGATTTTGGCTATTGCAAAATTTTATAGTAGATAAAGAGGTAGCTGAAAGTTAGAACAAAATGGCCCAGCAGGATTTTTTTTTTTTCAGTTGAAATGTGGATCATAACTACAATTTAAAGAGGAATAAGCATTTTTTTCTAAAATCATCATAAAGATTTGACATTGTTTATTCTTTATTATAATTGAAAAGTAATTATCTCAGGTTCAGCTCACATCCCAATTCTATTGAATGACCTGTGTTTCTAGCAAATAGATTATACCTGGTTATGAGCAATGTCAGAATTTTGAAATCTCATACACAATTCCCTATCAATCTATTCTCTTACTCCCTTTTTCTTCTCCTCAAATTTGATGGTATATGTAAAAAGTTCTTGATCAGCTAGCTGTATAATGGATCCTGACTGGGTTTCTGTGCTAACAGTGTCTTGATTCTAGATCATTCTTTCTGCTTTCTTTTAGCTTCACCTTTCTCCTTTTCTCATTCATTTTCCTAACTTCAACTTCTTTTGCCTCTTCCTTAGGCCCCAGTAATTGAAGTAAATAAAGTTTTACAATAACTAAGGTAACAAGATGCAAAGTAATTTAGCTAAAGTTAATTAATGTGGTAATTTTTTCAAGTGTGTAAGACTGGTTTCTAGCTCCTCAAACTACTAGTAAGTTCATGTAAACTGTTTTCCTGCTTTAATAAAATTGGAAAATACTAGATTAAAGTCTAACAAATTCCCTTATTTCAGGTTTCTTAGTGTCTTTAATATGGCACTGTGCATAGAACTATAGAAATGCAGCATTTCAGTTTTTTTTTAATTTTTAATTTAATTTAATTTTTTAATTTATTGTGCACATATATATCTATATTATATCATTGTCTACCCTGAGGTTCTCCCACCACCTTAATATCCATGAACCATCTTATTCTCTTGTGCCCATCCCTCCCCCAATTTTTCTCTCCTCCCCCTCTCATGCACTATGCTTCATATCTGTTGACAATTTTAAATTATTCTTGTCCATTTGTTTGTTTTCCCATGTTCCTCATTACGTAAGACCATCCAGTATTTCTCTTTTCTTTCTGGCTTATTTCTGCCAACATGATTCCCTCTAGCTCCATCCATGTTACTGTGAATGACATAAGTTTGTCTTTTTTTGATTGATGAATAATATTCCATCGTATACATATACCACAGTTTTCCTTACCATTCATCTATTTTGGTGCATTTGGGTTGCTTCCATATCCTGGCTATTGTAAATAGTGCTGCAATAAACATCTTGGTACAGGTGTCTTTTTGGATTAGAGTTTTTGTTACCTTTGGATAGATTCCTAGCAGTGGGATTGCTAGATCGAATGGTAGTTCCATTTTCAGAAGTTTAAGGGTCCTCCATACAGCTTTCCATAGTGGATGTACCAGTTTATATTCCTACCAGCAGTGTAAAAGCATTCCTTCCTCCACTTCCATGCCAGCATCTGCTGTTGTCATCCCTTTTTTTTTCTTTTTAAAAATATATGGGCCATTCTTACTAGTGATATCTTATTGTGGTTTTGATTTGCATTTCCCTGATTATTAGTAATATTGAGCTTTTTTTCATATGCCTATTGGCCATTTGTATTTCATCTTTCAAGAAGTGTCTTTTTAGCTCTTCACCCATTTTTTGGACTGGGTTTTTTGCTAGCTGTGTGAGTTCTTTGTGGATCTTTGTTATCAGACTCTTATCAGTTGTATGGAGGGCAAAACAATTTTCCCATTCAGTTGGGTTTCTTTTTGTTTTGGTTATTGTCTCTTTTACTGTACATAAGCTTTTGAGTTTGATGTAGTCCCAGTTCTTTATATTTTCCTTCATTTTTTTAGCATTTGTAGATGTGTCCTGAAAGAGGTTTCTGAAGTGTAGGTCTTGGAGTGTTTTGGCCATGTTTTCTCCTATATATTTTATGGTTTCAGGTCTCGCATCCAAGACTTTTATTAATTTTGAGTTGGTTTTTGTACATGGTGTGAAGAAGTAGTCTAGATTCATTCTTTTGCATGTAGCAGTTCAGTTTTCCCAGAAAAATTTGTTGAAAAGACTATCCTTGTTCCATTGTGTGTGTGTTTTTTTTTGTTTTTTTTTTTTTTGGCCCTATGTCAAAGATTAATTGATAACATTTCAGTGTAACCGATGATGAGATTGTTTTTAAATGTGGACCATTTGGGGGGTAGAGTTCTCTGGATCACCTTTGTTGCAGTAAACTCCTACTTAAATAACTATCCACCATAGTGAAAAAAATTGCTCTTTGTAGAAGTTGATACAGCACTTCAATGGGAAAATCCCCAGAAAGCCCACTTACCAAAGGCACCAGGTTAAGATGTCAAAGAGGTTAGGAAGTTCTAAAATTATTGTTGAATATCTCTTAGCCTAGCACATATAATGCTTTGTATAAAGAAACAAGCTTTTGTCCTTTTTTCCTTATCTTCAGGGGATAAGGATAACAGTTTCCTCTTGTTCATCCATATGTTCCCTTCCTTTCTCTTTTTGAATCCCCAAATCAAAATCTTTAACTTTTCCACTTTATTTTCCTCTCTATTCCAAGATGGACATGGTTAACAATAATTCTACAAGGCATCTAGGTATTTTCTTTTCCTCAGTGCAGAGATGAATAGATACAGCACAAAAGATTTTATTGATATCGCATAACTAAAATGTGAAAATCTAGGAGTTAATTACTATTCAAATTTCAGTGGCTTCCTCTGGCATTCAGTCCCACCCACACTTTGCTAAAGCCTTAAAGCTTTCTATGATCACACCTTAATTATTCTCAACAGCAAATAATCATGTACTTGAATTTTACTGTGATCCTATGTCCCCGGAGTTAGAAATGGAATTTCAAAAGAGAGTTTCTTTACATGCAAGCACTACATATTCTGCCTCTGAGTCTCACATACTACTCAATAATGGGGCATGTGTCATTTGATCAACAGATTTATCAAATGCAAATGCAGGTGCATGCCAGTCTCTGTGCAAGGTACTGAGGATTGAAATTGTAGCTTATGGTTATTGGCAGTGATGGTGGTTGGTAGTAACCTTGTCACATGTCCATGATGTGAAGGGTTTAGTGGAGTTGGAAGTCCCTACCATTCTAACTAGGTGAGCAGAGAGGAGGGTAATTGCTTTTGTTGCTGAGTGGCTTATTGAATCAGTGATTAGTTCTGGATCAGTGTCTCTAAACACCAGCTGCACAATAGAGATCTTTTAAAATATTGATGCCTGAATCCCATCATAATCAGCTAAGTTAGAATCTCAAGATGGGGTCTTGGACATTGTTATTTTATAAAAGGTTCGTTGATAGGTGTAATATTTAACTTAAGTGTTGAGTGTTGTTTTGCGAATAGGAGTTAAGGGAGTTGTCTCAGTATAGTAAGAATAGCTGCATCTATAGTAACTGAATTGGGAAGAAAACTAAGGGAGAAATTATTAACTCTGCATAAATTAAGGAACTCAAAAGTTGGGCTTGCTGCTATGGGTTCATAACACCTCCAAAAATACATAAAGCAGATTCCTGGTCTCCCAAACAATTCTATTCCCTTAGAGAATGCAAAGGAAGGCAATATAAAGGATCCCAAATTTCTAGGGAATTTCATTCGTATAATATATTCATCAGAGTTAAAATTATAAATAGTACACATGGTCTCAATACCCAGAGGTAAACATTTGCACACCAGCTTTTCTTAGCAGACAATTGTGAAAATAATGATCTTTCTGAAGAGTTGCATGGTAAGAACAAATACAAATTAGAAATAAGAGGCTTGAGTCTCCCTGTTGAAAGTAGTAGTAGAAATTTCTTTCTCATTCCTTTTCCAAGGCCTTTTACTTTAGAAAACTTATCAGGGAAGAGCTTTCTCATCTCTTTGAAATATATATAAATGCTTTTGAAGATTAGATAGGCCTTTTGTCAGATGGCCTTTTGTCAACTTTCTGACCCAGGCATATCTTTCTGAAGAACCTAGCAGACATCTTTGAAATGCAAACATCAAGGGAAACAGCACCCCTATTTTCCAGACTTTGTAGGAAGACAGGAATCTGAATTTAGTGGAGATGTTGCTACACATTGTCAAAAAGAAATGAGATGTTTGTTTTTCCTTCAGGTAAAGTTAATTAGCTAGCACACCATCACCCCAATTACCAGGTAAATTTAGGATCAACTATATTCAACAAATGGTGGTACTAAGTCTTATTCAAAGATAGTTACTGTTTAGCTTGAAACATGCATCTCATGTGTTCTATCTGCTTGACTATAGTTTCTGTAATCTGATCAGATTGCCTATGCTGTGTATCACATTTGGGCTTAATACTTACTCCAGTAATAAAATTATTTCCTTGATTTGTGGAAAAGTTTTCTGAGTTGAGTGAAGATTGTAATTTTATTTCCCCAACATACAAGATTTTAGTTGCTAGAAAGTGAAAATGATCCTCATTTTTTCCTTCTGATTTTGGCTACCATCAGAAACAAATAACTGGAATATTATAGTCATATTTCAAATTCTCTTCAATGTTTCCATGTAGAGCTGGAAGTTTGAAAATGCCTTGAATTATCTTGGTTTTTTCCTTCTAACTGAAGGCTGTCGGAATTCCCAGGAGTTGTCAGATTAAACAAATATATATTCATAGTTGGGGAGAAAAAGCAATTTGGCAATTTTTAGAGATTTCATCTAACTCTGAAAACTGCCAACCAAATGGTCAAAGAAATTAAAAATACCCAAAAAAAATGCCTTGGGGAGAATTCATTCTTGTTTAGTGCCCACTTTGATTCAGGACATTCCAAGGCAAAAATGCTTACTGGCAACGCTAAAACACAAGCTGTATCAGAGGATCCATACTCTTATTTCCCCATTAAATGCCTTGATATAAGCTTTCAACTCTAGTCAACTGCATTCAAAGGGTCAGTGATGCTAAAAATTCATTTAATACATATGAAGTACTTGTTTCAGAAAAAAATAATAAAATTTTGTTCAGCATATACAGAGGGCTGGGAGGAGTTCATTGTATAGGTGTTATGCTGAGGGTGCTGATGAATCACAGATCCTGTTATAATCTGACAGCAAAGCAACCACACCAGAAAAATACAATCCCTATCCTTAGAGGACTAGGGCACTCATCAGAGCACCATTTACACCAGTAACAGTGTACAGGCTGGTGATATGGTTAATTAGGAAGAGAAACAGGAATACCCAGAAGGCTAGTGTGAATAAAATCTCGCAGCTGGTCACACCCAGGATGATTGACCTGGTTCAAAAAACATTGTCCTGGCCCTAGAATTTGGTGGTTGTTGAGCAACTGCGAGGAGGAGATTTGGGGTGAGGTTAGGTGATATTGGATATGTTAATTTGGACATATGATTGTTGAAAAGCTGTGAGTTTGGGGTGAATTTAGATGGTATTGAACAGCTTTACTTAACATAGTGCCTGGAATCTAAAATGTGTTTAATATTAACTGAGGAATTAAATTAATAAAAGTCCTTTCTTTCCAGTATCACTTTTATGATATGTGGCAAACATGTTTAAATTCACAGAAAAAGGGTGAACACAAAATATCCTAACTCAGTCTACAGGGTGACTTGTATATCTGCCAATATCACTGTAAATTTTAATCACTTGTTTAGTGCTAACATTCACTTCTTTAAGCTCTTTAATAAATGATATAATAATTATAACATGATGGGTAAGATGTTCTTTGGAAATCTGATCCAATGTTTATTTAGCTGATACTATTCAACTCTAGTCCACTGAAGTAGTCAAATTTCAGCTTCAATTTGTAGTCTCCTTCCAGCACTTCAAACTCAGTCAAAAAAAAAGGTATTTTTTTAATATAATAAGTCCCTTGTCTCAAGTTTTAGATAAAAGGCATAATAAATTAAATGTTTAATGGAAAAGATATATGATCTACATTTGAAGTGGATGCATAAAACTATACCTTTGATGCAGGTATTATCATTAAAAACAGGTCTTAAATTAAGAATATAGACTAGGTCAACATTTCCTAGATCTTAATTCTGACTCCATCTGAAAAAAATTCTCCTGCCATCGAATTAAAAACATTATAAACTCATATACAAGAAGGACTGACAGTTGCACCAATGGTTCTCCAACAAAATCATATTCTCCTTCATTAATAAGAAATATCCAATTAATAACAGCTGAAAAAATAAATGTATGGGAGATTAACCCAGTAATATCCTCTCAGAGAAAATCCAGACTGCTTCTAATATCTGTTGTTTTGCATTGCAATGAAACCTAAACATAAAAATAAACTAAAAAATGAACTTTAGAAATCAGCAGTTCCAGGGTAATGACAGGCTGTCTGCAGAGACAGGGTCAGACTGAAATTGGGTCACAGGTTGCAAAAATCTTCCAACAAATAAGCCACAGGTTCGCATCACCCACACGTAGCAGTTGCCAGTCAAAATGCAGTTTAATAAGGGATTTGATTAACAAGGAAAGTTAACCAAGAAAATGAAAAGTTGTTTTTTTTTCCAAAGCCACAAATGGCCAGTTATCTTACTCTAGTCACCCTTTAGTCCAACAGTCCTAAACACAGTTCAAGATGATACCCCCTTGCTCCTCCAAACCTGAGGTAGGCACTCTGGAAAGCACAGTCTTTTCTCCGGTGTCTTCTCTTTTCTTCTTTTCCTCTCCAGTGTTCCAAGCTGCTCTGCTTCTCCAAGGTGCTTCAAACTTCTTCCTCAATTGCTGATGAACAAATTAGCTTTCCAAATTCCTGGTCATCGTCAGGTACCAGCTTTCCTTGCTGCGACGCCACACTCTCTACACCGGCCACTCTTCTGCTCGCTCCTCACCACCAGCAGCTTACTTTTCCAGGGAGCTCTGGCCAGCCTGGTCACTCAGGCTACTCTTTACCGGCCTGCCATTCTCTTCTCTCCTTTCCCCAAAAGTTCTCTCTCTCTCATCTCTGCTCCTTGCCTTTATATCCCCCTGCTTCTGGTCCAACCCCCATTCCTTCTTCTGGAAGTTTAATTGCCACACCCAAGGAGGGGAGGGGCACCCAGTTTCAAGACCTTATTGCTCCCCAAAAGAACTCTAGGCCCATGCCAATGAGAAAGCTACTGCATGGTTCATATCGGCCTGTCCCCTACTCAGTAGAGCTCCACGTGACTGCCAAGGTTTCCATGGTGGTAGAGAGATCTTAGCAGAACAGGATCTGAAGAGCTGACTGTCATTCTGGAAGCCAGCATGACACAGTCCCCACTGGTGGCTCTAAGGAATTTTGACAGAAGAGGGGCACTTGTTGATGGATTAAATATATAGAAACAACTGGACTTTGCATGGTTTACTAAATGAACAATGTTGGAAATTTGATAAGGAGGCATTTGACTTGTGCTGAGGTGTTTGATGGACAGGAGTATATGCATTTATTTTTTTATGTTTTGCTTTTATAGTCTAGATGTATTTTTTCCATACCTATCATGGCATACAATCATAAGGAATGAGTTCCAGAAGCTTAGGTTTCTTTCCACTGATTGTCACAAAGTGTGCTTCTCTGGGTGGAGCAGTCAGGTGCTTCAGCTGAACCCAAGTACCTCTTTGGTATCTCAAGTATCTCTTTGGCTTCCTTACCTTTCTGATCATTTTCCTTCATGCGCTTCAGAAGCTGTCTCAGCTTTTAGAGTGTTTAATATGCTCAGAACAAACGTGAATGCTCTTGACAAGAACTTGTTCTTGTTTGTTTACAGTAGCGCCAACTGCATGCTGGATAGCATGATAGACTCTTCTGGTATTTCCATGGTAACATTTGTGGGGTATTCCTTTTTGAGCAGTATCCACCCCTTTATTGTCTACACTATCACCTTTGATTCACATGAGTGTGGCCAAAGGAACATCTCCATGTTGTTGAAAAGGCCTAGAGAATACATAACAGGTACTTCTCTTCTTCCCCTTGGGGTTGGCTATTTTGGAACCTTCTGGAAGGTCGCAGTCTGGCTGAAAGACATTTTTAATATTTCTGACTCACAAATAGTCCAAATATGTAAGTGTTGTGACAATGTTTTAATATACAAATATCATTTAACTCATATACCTCAGCAATACTATGTAGAATGTACCTATCAAAAATAAATTTCTCAAGAATGAAGCCTTTATTTTCTGGATAAGAGAACAGAAACACCAGAGGTGTTGGCTTCTCAGGGGTGGGGGTGGAGTGCATGGGCAAAAATATAGAATAGCTCTCAAAACTTAATAATTTTCATGATAAACATTTCTTTCCCCTTCAAGTATGACTCAAAATCACATTAATATGACTACCACAATCTACCCAACTAGATAATTATTATTACAGTGTCTTTTAAATTTTTTCACCATAAGCAATTACAGCATTCATTCTATACATAGCTGTTCTAACTAAATGCTGTCATTTCAACATCTTTCTACTGCCACTGACACAAGACCAAGCCCCCCTACCATTCATGCTTCAGTGTCTTATTACCTTTAGGCAACCCAACAGAGGTGATATTATTTCAGGACATATCTGAAAATAACTTTTTTTAAAAAAAGATTTCATATAACCAACCACCTGCATCGCTGGAAAATCACAGGAAGCAAATAACCATCCCTGCGTGAGTCACCGTTGCCAGTAATCTCACAAGGTAATGAAACCAATTCCACACTTTGCTGGTAGTCTGCTACTGGAGGGTAAAAGCCTAAGGGTCTTGATCACCCTGCAAGTGAAACCTAGAAAAATTTCTGAATTATATATTCTTTTTGGTATTTTAAGGCATTGTTGCCTAATTACTATCTTTGTAGGCAGTGATAGGCAGTGTTCCCCTGAGTTCGTTGTTCTCAGCTATTTAATTATCCTCCTGATTCAAATTTAAATCCAGGTGCATAAAGCTCTACTGGACTTCTAGAGACTAAACTGAGCTCCTGGAGACTAAACTGAGCTCAAATGAAGAAATCATGACTGAGCAGAGAAAGACTATGAATCGAACTATAGAAAGTAGCAGCCCCGAAATATGATTCTTGATCTTTGATAAGTTACTCCAAATTCACTGAAAAAGTCTCCCAATGATTCTTTCATTGATGACTAAGGTGGAAAGAATTCAGCTCAACTGCTGAAATCCTGAAAAATTCATATCCCTGTCTACATACATAGTAATTAGGCAACAATACCTTGAACACCAACAAGAATACATAATTCTGGTGAGTTCTGGGTAGAATAAGAAATCTCTTCCCCTGATAGACTGGGTGGACTGGGGTATGTCTACCCCCAGTAAGCTAGAGCTAACCAGTAAGTTAGACAGTGCTTACACATTCTGTGTTCCCCAAACCAAATCTAATGAGAGAATTGGGGAAATGAATTTTCTCTCTTGAAGTCTCCCTTCAAGTTTAAGCATTTCAGACAAGATTCAATAAAAAAATTTTAATCTAATTTTTGTGCCAGCAAAGCCCATATAAATCAGTACAAGCCCTGAAAAATTGAAGAGGCACTGTTTTTATTGAATCCATAAATCTAAAAACTTCGCACTTAAAGGAACAATTTTGTGTTTCTTTCTCTTTTTTTTTTTAATAATTAGTGTAAGAACAGACAGAGAAATTGAGCCCAAGGGTCCAACAGCCTTATTCAAATCCCAGAAGCAAGCAAGTATTTGGGAAAAGAATATAGCCTAAATAAAACTGACTAAAATCTTTGAATCCAAACACAACTATTGGATGCCTTTTGTTTTGTTTCAGGAGGTTTGGTTTGGATGTTAGTTTTCATGTGTCCTAAGATCCCATGAGAGTTATGCTAAAAGGAAAGTGCTCAGAAATTCAGTTTTTCAGTTGAAACTCAAGATTTCGAAATTTGACAGGAAGTGACAGAAATGCAAAAGGGGAAATTTTGAGGTGGTAGAATTTCCTCCTCACTAGCTAATTTCTGATCAATTCAATTTGGATTTATATAGATTGTCATCTAACTTCCAATAACAAACTAAGAAGAGTATACATTGATGTAAATTATATTCCTTCTGCATATGTACTGCATCACATGCTTATTTTATTCTAGGCACAACTTCTTGCTTATATCCTTGGAAAGCTGCCTAAAATGAGGCACAGTGGGGAAAAATCACATTAGTTCTAAAGTTTGTTATGCCATCACATCTATATTCTTGTATCTCCCAGTATGACTGACAGAGCCCATCTTCGACATCACCTGGGAGTTTGTGAGAAGTACAAAATCCCAGATTCCATTCAGACCTAATGAGTCAGAATCTGCTTTGTAATAAACTCCCTTATACTTTCTAATACTTACTAATATTTTCTGTGTTTCATTTTCTTGTTGCTAAAATCATAATTAAACCAGATAGTCCCAAAATTCCTGTCCTCAATTTATGACTTACACCAAGCACAAGCTAGACAACCTACATTTGAAGTTTCCTATAGAGCTTCCAATCACACTACAGAGGGAGACTAAAATTTAATGAGCTTTGATTGTTCTTGAGTTAACTTCTCATAGAAGCAAATCTAGCCAAATATTCAGTTTAATCTTACCCCAGATTAAAGGATAACAAAGGGAGAGGGAAAGGGTACTAATAGACAACCTTTAATAAATGGTATATTCATCAACTTAGTCCACTTAGGACTAAGTTGAATCTACTTACAGCATAAGTAGATTCAGTATATATTACAAATGAGAGAACATTCTAAAATTTTTTAGATTACTTGTTCTGGATCATAAAGTCAAATAGTGCAACCAGGATTTATGCTAAAATATATCTATTTCCAAATCCTGTGAAAAGCAATGTGACTTATTAACAAATTCAGCAGTATTAGTTCTTTTCATTTTTGTCAGTTTCTTGTGAAATTATATAGAAGTCATTTAAACAAATAGCATACAATTGCATGTTTATTTTGCTTCCTGTTCCTCCAAACTACCCTTTTTAGCAAGACATTGGTAAATCTTGACTTTGCACATATTTTTCATAAGCAATTGAATCACACCTTTTTTGAAACTGATGTATCTAGTCCATTTACATTTATTGTGATTACCGATTTATTTAGACCAACTTATACTATCTATTTGCTTTCTTTTTTCCATTTTTTCTGGCTTTCATCACTCTTTCTGATACATTATCTGATTGATTATATTTGTGTGCTTTCTTTCCTCCACTTCCACTAATTCAGACCTCAGTCTGCTTACTTCAGTTTCAATATTAAAATTATAACAGCTCCATTTAATTTCACATTTTTCTGTAGTACACTTTACCTGCCAAATATTGTACCTTCCTTTTTCTAGGGTTTTGTTATTTTCACTAATTTTAAGATAATAGTTATTTACTAATAGTAATTTAAGCATCAATAGTTAATTAGGTTGTATTTTCATTTCAAAGTGATTTTCTCTGAGATTCACTAAACAATGAGTTTATTTGTTGATTATGTAGCAGTTATTTGAGTGGTAAATTTCCCTTAGTTCTAGTACCCCCCAAATGGTATTTTGCCTTTCTATTGAATGACAGTCTAATTATAGTTACATGCTGAGTAATTTTCTCTGTCCGCTTATGGCATTTGTTGTTTATTCTGAAGACTACTGTCAATTTTTATCCCTTTGTAGATAATCATTCATTATTTTACTTATGTTAGCATTAAGATTTTCCTTATTTCTTTTCCTTTACATTTTTATAATGCTGGATCTAATCACTAATTTATTTATTTTTATGGAGGGAATATTATATAATACAGTATATGTTTTAAGAATATAGGTAGTTTAATATTTTTTCAAATGTACGATAACATGCTCACCACCAAGTTTCTAATAACCCTTCACCACAATCCATAGAAACTTCTCTACCTGTTACTCCCACACCCACGTCCTTCCCCTCAGGCAATTCCCCCCTGATAGTTCGTTATTAAAATTCAAAGATTTGTTTTTGTTTTGGTTGTTCATTAGCTTTGTTTCTTTATATCATGTATATGTATGAAATCATCTGGCTTTTCTCATTCTACTGATTTATTTCAATTGATTTAACCTCCCTCAAATTATAGCCATGTTGTCAAAAATAGCAATATTTCATCTTTTTAAAACATCTGAGTGCATTTCTTTTTGTATAAATATTACCACACCTTTATCTAATCATCTGTTGGAAACAAATTGAATAGGCTGCCATTACAAATGAGGCTGTAACAAACATAAAGGTCCATAAACCTTTTCAAATTAAAGTATACATATTATTTGGATAGATACATAGAAGTAGAATGCTGGATCCTATGGTAATTCTATTTTTAGTGTTTTTGAAGGACTTCCACTTTTCTCAAACCATTCCATCCACTTGGTGAGGATCTCAAGCAGCTCTGCAACTCTTTTCTCTGGAGAAAACTTGACTCTTCCCTACAGGCAGCTGCAGCAGAAGACAAAACAATGAAATCTATTTAGAACAGACACTTGAAGAAAAGGATTAATGACTTGAAAAATGGGTTGCTTTGAGAGAAAATAAATTCCAGGTCCCAAGAAGTTTTCAAGTGGGACTGAAACTATTTAGAAATCTTTTAAGTTCATTGCAATTCTATAGTTTTATTCAATGCCTACATTTTATGAATTAATGAAAGTCTGTAGGTCTGAATCTACTGCCCAAACATTTCCATATGGATCTGTACAAATATTAAATGGATAATATGAATGGACAGAAGGAAGGAAATTGATAGGGTGTGCTCCCCCCCCCCATTGTCTCCTGTTTAAGATTGCAGATTTCAAGGACAGGTATGCTAAAATGTGAGAATGACCTTAGTTGGAATTTCCCTTCAGGGAGAGGCAGGGGGAGAAAGAAGTGAAATGGTCAAGGTGAAACATTTCCTGGAAGGTGGAAAATCAGGATATATAAAGGGTATGAAAACAAAGACAAGGATTCCAATATGGGGATCAGATAGAGAGAGAGTTTCAATGGAGGAGAGATGGGAATTGGCCGTCTTGTAAAGATGTGAGCCATGTGGACATGCCAGGCCCTGGGGCCTGCAACCCTTGGCTGACCCAGGCTGGCAGCATGTGTGCTGAATGCAGTTAAGGAGTTTGCAGATTAGAACTCTGTGTTGGAGTTTGTTTTGCTGAGTTTGACTTGTGTCTGAAAGAGGCCGTGCAAAAGTTAAGCCTGAGAAGAAAGTGAACTTTGCTGGTTCGGCACCATGGAGTTTCTGCTACCTGGAAGACAAGGGGAACACAGCGTGGACGACAAGGAGGAGCAAGCCAAGGGAGCAGTCAAAGGAACATGTCTTCAATCGTCTGGAGATGAACTCTGACTGGACATTGGTGAGATGATCAGGACTGAGAGACTGAAGATTTCTGGGCAATCTGGGAAAGGACTTTGGACAATGCTGAGAAAGGTTTTGGACAATGTTAAAGTATTCTGAGTCTTACATGTTTCTTTTGTAGTTATTAGGATAATTAGAAATCACTTTGTTAGAAATAAACTAGTCTGCACTGATAGTCTTGCATTGCTTTGGTATTTTGGTTGAGAAGGCTGGGGATGGTGGAAAGAACCCACGAATGTAAAGTTTAAACTCTTTTCTAAGTTTTTCTGCAGTTTTTGGAGCTGAAAGCAGAGAGCAGCTGGCTGGCTTTTGCATATCAATGGTAAAGGTGATCAATGTAAATGCTAATGAAGAGTGTATAGCCTGCTTTGTAGATAGAAGCAGGCAGATAGGTGTATCCAGTTAAAGTTAAAGTCAGAAAGTCTTTTTTATACCCTGTTTCAAAATAAGGGGAAGAAAGGATTCCTTTGTATTTCAACCAAATGGGATCAATATGGTTTTAGTCACGCACATTTGATTTGAATGGATATGCATTACTATTGTGTGACTTTGAGAAAAACAACTCAATTTCTCGCTTGTAAATGGGGATAGTAATACCTACCTTATTGGGTTGATTTAAATAATAAATTAATTGCATGTAAGGTATAGATCATGCTTCATAGCAGATAGTAAACATTTAATAGGTACAAATCACTTTTTGACATTCTTGTTGTCATTTGTAGAAATATAGAAAGAATCCTACCTAGCTTCTTCTAAGACTGGATGAATGAAAAATTTAATATCAGATGGAATGCTAGGAGAAAGGTCAAAATCTAACAACATACATATGGATAATTTGCATGATTGTAAATTCTGAAGAGTAAGAGCAGAAAAGGGTATTTGTTCTGCTGTTAGGGATCTGAGTGTTAACAGGGTAGGTGGGGGACTTTATGAAACAGAAAAAAGGAGTTTTCTCATGTACACTTTGAGAATTAAAATAAGTTCTTGGACAGAAAAGACATTCTCATTGATGAACCTACAACTGTATGAGACCCCCAAATTACATTTCTAAATCATAAAAGAGAGACAAGTGGTCATTTTTTTGACTTGGAAAAAAAAGGTTTAACACATAATTTTTTCATCATTTAGGAAAGGGTAAAGGAATTAGGCAAAGACAGAAGCTTTTCCTCAGCCTCAAGGAATTTCATTGTTCTTTTTTTTTTT
>PVHY01011691.1:0-47032 GCA_004024945.1 Uropsilus gracilis | reverse complement strand
GGAGGTATTACTATTCCAGACTTCAAACTGTACTACAAAGCCATAATACTCAAAACAGCGTGGTACTGGTACAAAAACAGACAAACAGACCAATGGATCAGAATTGAATATCCGGAAATAAAACCACACATATACAGTCAATTAATCTTTGACAAAGGGGCAAAAAACATACCTCAATATTTTAATTTTAAGTGAGGAAATAAATGCTATTTATTTGAACAAGAAAGCTCTGAAATATTAATGTAAAGATGTACAATATTGACTACTAGAATATAGAAATTAACTGAGTAAAAACTCAATATGGTATTTGGAAGTTAGAGAACACTTGTGAGTAAGTTAGAGAACACTTGGAAGAGGAAATGGATTTTATCATATATAATCTTAGATGATATCATGTACTTACCTAGTTAAAAAATTGAAGACAGTTTATTCCTGGAAGAGAAAAATAATGAGTAAATAAATTAAGGATAATGAAATTGTGGCTGTGCAGTCCAGTTCCTTTGGCAACTTCTTAGACCTCAGATACTTTCAATACATATTTGATATATAAGCGCAATGGAAAATTAGATTGAATAATATAAAGTATGGATACATTTTAGAAAACTAAAAAAACTGGCTCATGAATTGGGAAGTATTACTTGAGATAGATGTTTTTTGAGTCCCTGAACTCTGATTTTTTAAAGTCATTTTAATGCCAAGTGTTAGATGCTCTGCTTTCTATTACCTAGAAATTGCAGTAATTCCATCAGATACACTTTATAAAGAATGCCTTTTCTTACTCTGAATGAGGGAAATACTATGCATGTAAGGGTTACTTTTGAAGTCTATATTATTTTGTTTTTTCCTTAAGGATTTAGTAATTTCCACACAGTAGGTACATGTGTGGAAGTAAGAAAAAATAAATGTCTCTTAAAATGACTTATAAACCTGTGAAGAAGAGAGTCATTAATAAGCACCTTATTTGGTTTCTCAGACTCAAGATTTCAAAGTTGTCAGGACTGCCAGCAAACACCTGTTCTCAATCTGCTTCTTGTGTACTTACCTTCCTTGAAACTTAAAAGGGTCAATAGCCTCCATATCTGTCTTTCTACATCTAAGTGTCAAAATGCATAAAAAATTGGATGAAATCCAATTGACTTAATCACACTTAATACTAAAATACACATCATATGTCAAATTGTAGATGTAAGATGAAATCATTTGCAGGTACAGGAAACATTTAAATTCTGAGCAATTTCTAAAAATACTCACAGGTCTCCTACTTAACCTGGTGTCTCAGCCACAATACAGGAAGCAATACTTGCAGGGATAGACAAAGAAAACTTATTAAAATGGTATCTGCTTGATTCAACAATTGACTAGCAAATAGTAACTATTTTTAAATCTTATTTCATTATTGAAATATCCATATAAATTTAATTAAGAAAAGAACTCTAGGATCTCTGTTAGACTCTAGGGATCACAATGTAAGGAGATAAATTTGTCACAGATTGAATTATATTAAGAAAAAAACATTAATAGTTGATACACTGGTAGCATCTATATTAGAATAAGGGCTGTGTTGGAGCAGACAAGTGTCAGAACAGTTTTAGCTTGCACCTCACACAGGAAAAGAGTTTGATCCTAGTTGTCAAATGAAAAGCCTTGCATAAAAAAAAAACAAAACTGTAGCAGCATAAAGCATAAATCTTTTGGATTTACACTTATCTTTAACTGTCTTTTTAGAATCTATGTATTGAGGTTAGTCATACACACACCATTGAGGTGACTCGTAAAATACGTGTGATACATTAATAATTATTAAACTTAAATCGAGACACAAGTTTATCACTAATATATGGAAAAGAAAATGTGTATATTAATGTATATATGGCAATAGAGTATTTTTCTTTACTGTTAAACTACGATTTTGAAAATTACCTCATCTCCAAAGATAAGAGGAATGAAATGGTTATTAACAGGATAGGCAGAGGATTTAAAAATATAGAACATTTTCTCAGTGTATATAGCAAATTTCTCCTGGAATTTTAATATAGAACTTTATTCCTGTTTTCAGTGATGTGGGGTGTGTGTGTGTGTGTGTGTGTGTGTGTGTGTGTGTATGTAAAGTAAGGAGTTATATAGCAAACAATTCGTGATAGAGTACATATTTTTCTCACTAATGTCCACACAGTTAATGCAGTTGGCAATGTTAATGTCTGGTCATCAAGCAAAATTGGAAAGCATAGTATAGTGTTATAAAATAATTATAACTTAACAGCTAAGTCAGTCAAATGTGTTGCCTTTTTTGATCTTCAAGATTACTTTTACATCAGAGGAAGACATGTAAAGTTTCCAGATTTAGCTGATTGTCAAGTACCACTTAATGTAACACACCAGGGATCAGAATCCGTGCGGTCTCATCCTGATGCTCATGTTTCATAGGCAACACTACACTTCTGGCCTTATGAAGAATTCTGTAAACAGTAAAGGCAAAACCATCCTGTGAGTTCCTTTACAAATTTCAGCCTGCTCTCCTAGCTCTAGCTACTGGGATGAATGAATTTAATAATTTTCAAATGGTCCTCCATAAAATCCTTGTTTCTCAGTTTGTTGATCTCATATTTGTTGACTTTGTCTTTTATCACTCAGTCACTCCTATTGAAGCTGTGACCTCAGTGTGGGCAGTGCATTTGTCCCCAACATGGGCAGTGTTATTTGTTTATAAAATTTAGGCATTGCCATTAACTGTGTCTGAAAAACACAGAGGCCTAAAGAGGATAAGGGTACTTTTACTTTGTTGCAAATTCCCGTGTGGGAAAGAGAAAATATATCATCAGAAGGTTGTAGGGGGGGAATTGGAGTCTTTGGCTTTTAGGAGAAAAAGGAGGAGAAAGAAATATAAAAGGAAAGGAGCAGAGACTGAGAGGGAGGGAGACTTTGGGGCAGAGGAGAGACCTGAAAAATGGCGGGAGGGTAAAGAGCACATAGCCAGTCTGGGTGGAAGCTCCCTGGAAGAGTGAGCTGGTACCTAGAAATAAGCAGGTATTTGAAAGGCTGATTTGGGATCAGCATTTGTTGAAGAAGTTGAAAGAGTTTTGCAGAAGCAGAGCAGCATAGACCACTGGAGAGAGAAGAAGTTAAGAGAAGATGGTGGAGAAAGACTGGACTTTGCAGAGTGCCTGCCTTAAGTTTGGAGGGGCAAAGAGCACCATCATGAACATGTGTATCTGGGACCTTTGGGAATAATGGTGACTGAGGTAAGATAACTGACCACTTGTGGCTTTAAGGACTTTTTTCCTCCCTGTTAATTTTCCTTGTAAATAAAACCCTGCTGTTAAATTGCATTTTGACTGGGAACTGCTACTCACAGGTGGAAGGAACCTGAGGGAACCTGGGTGGCAGAAGCTGCATTTTAAATGTGACTTGTTGATTAGAGGTTTCTGCCCCATTTTGACCCAGTTTCACTGTGACTAAACCCTGGACTTAGAAATCACAAGCAAATTTATATCCTATATGATACAATATACCTACTTAAAAGAGCATTCTTTTTGCTTTCATTTGCTAGGATACCCTCACAATCTCTTTACTTATCAAATTCATACATGTGCTTTTTCGTTCTAACTATCAATCCCATCCTGTTATTATAGCACCTACATTTTATTATCCATCATAATTATCTTATTGCTTGTGTTCACATTTTTCTTGTGCTATTCTAGCATTATTGTCTGAAAAAATAAAACCTTCATGAAACCCACATGAAAAAATGCTCTCTTTCAAGTAGCTGAAACAAAATATAAATTATTTATTACTCAAATTATGGTCAGGATAGTTTTCCATAATAGTGAACTATCTTGAATGTGCTTTCAAGAAGTTATACAATATCTGCGAAGTCTTCTATGTTAGGGTACTGTAGCCCATGCCTCTCCACAGTTGCCCAGAAGATGAGGAAAGTAAGGAGGAAGAGGATAAGAAAGGGAAAAAAATGAACTGATATTATTATTCCTAAAACTTACTCCATTTTCTATACACACATACATCTGTACATGCAAACTTTTGCTCTCCATTTAAAATAAATAAATACACAAACAAACAAACAAACAAACAAACAAATAAATAAGTAAATAAATAAATAAATAAATAAATAAAATGACACCTATTCAGAGAAGTGTTCCCTGGCATCCATTTAGATATACTGGCACTACCCTCTTGGCCTCATTTTAATTCATCCAGAAAAGGATTCTCAGAAGTTGTGGTTACTATATGAGGTAATAAAATAGAAGAAAAAAAAGAGCTTCAAGAAGAAGAAATAAGCAATTTGTCAAGTGATGCTGAAAAGATTGAGTGAAACAAATACCTCCCATGCACCATCTCATCTTGCCATGGCTAAAATGTCTTTTTCAGACTCCTTTGTGACTAAGATACTGAATGCAATTCAGCTTCTGCCTTTGAGATGCATTCATGTAAGATCTAAAAGACAGAAATGGAATAGGGGTCATTTTTCTCAGCTTTTGAAATGAGTGAACAAGTTCTAAATGTTTGTAGGGGGTAGACTCCAAGGCCCATTGTCTCGTTATCAGTGACTAATGAAAAGATAATTGCAAAGGTAGTGAAGCTAGGATCCTCAGCAACTTTCTAACTTCTGCACAGTCTTTAACACAAATGACTTGGTCTTTAAATTGAAGTTTTAGTAATATTTTTCAACTTTCCTCATTTAGATATTTCTAATGATCTAAGCCCACCAGGTTTCCAGAATTAAACCCATCTCTATTTTAAATACCCAGAACTTTGCCTAAGAGAATGTTGGTGACTGGAGATGCTGCAGAAAATTGACTCACAGAGTTGGTTTATCTGACTTGGTTGTTTTCAGAGTTGGAAAATAGGATACCATTAGTCCACAGAAGTGTGCCAAAATAGTTACATAAATTATTATCCTGTAATTCTCCGGAATGAAATGCTTATTGAAAGCAACTTCTTGCAGACCAGCTGGCTGCTGTGACAGATTGTTATGATGAGATTGAGTAATACAAATAATGTGGAGTAGGCTGGCATTCTGAAGGCACAGGGTTTGTATTTTTTAAAAGGTAAATTGAAAGTCTTAAATTCTCAACTTAAGGAATGATGAAGAACAAAAATGCTCCCATGTTTATCCTAAAAGTATCACATACCTCTTGTGGATGCAAGATTGTGCTACTGATAAATAGAAACAAAAACTTCTTCAGGTTGCTAAATTATAACCCACACTGATTTATAAGCCTTGCCAGATCTCATAAAATTCAAGGGATTAAGCAGGATTCAAAAAAGTGGAATGGGGCATTTGAATGAATTATGATCAATCTAAGGACTTTTACCCACAAATCACAAGTCTCTTTAAGAGAAGAAAAAGTGCTGCTTCGATCTGGTGACAGAAATTCTGCCTTGCCTCATGATTTGTAATGCCCTCACCTGAGGCAGCCACCTTGCAGATGAACAGCAATTGTCCTCCTCTGCCACCCCTGTCATCCACATTGTCTCCAGGGTTATAAGTGGAATAAAATCCTGGCATCACCACAACTTCCTAATATACTAGAGTTACAGTAACTTTTCTGTCTCCCCACCTTCAGACTGAAAGTAATCATTTCTTTCTGCCTTGATCTCATTAATAAAATAAAGAGTATAGTAGCAGCCACGTCATAGATTTTTGAAGATTAAATCAATTTGTATATAAAAGATTTATATGGGCTGAACATATAAATGCATAGCAATTTACATAGTAAGCAATATGTATCAGCTATACACTGTTATTTTTATTATTAATGATAGTACAATCGTTGCATTTAATGTGCTTCTCTATAGCAATACCCCCTTTAATCAAATGTTCTGTAGACAAATAAAATGCATAAACAACAGGGATAGCATTTTGTGTATAATATCTAAATAGTTTATGCAAACTTTGTGACAGTGTGATATCAGGCCAAATATATGTACATAATATGTGTATGTGTATATTTTATATGCTTAATTAAGTATCTTTGTTTTGCAGATGATGAAACAGACAAAGAAGTCATTGCTTACAATCTGACAGTGGAGAGTGATGTAGAAAAGCTATAGCTATCAAGTTATAAGAACTCAAAAAGTAGAGCATTGTTTTCATTTATACCCATTCGCTTTTAGACCCACTACACCCTTGTGTAGTTATATATATATAGTGTATTTTGTGTAAAATACTTGTTTTGTATTTTGTTTGTATTTATTTGTATTTTGTACTTGTTTGGATTTTGTGTAAAATACTTGTTTGTTTAGTTTTCAGTTCTAAGTTGGGCTCTCTACCATAGTGAGAGCAGAGTGTTTCCTGGTTAAGGTATTTACAGAGCTAATTGTGGTTTTTGTTTAACACTCAAGCAACTATATAACAGCAGTACTAATGAAGTTGCAAGTAATCAGCCCCAAAGACTTTCAGGTTCCATAGTTTCTATTTCACTTATCCAATCAATTCCACCTCCCAGATATTTGATTACCCATTATGACAGAATATTCCACTGTTTGATATACTATATGCAATGGCTATAAAATATTCTGACTTCATTAAATTGTCTGTTACCATTATATTGACATAAAAGTGATACCCTTTTGGAAAGATATTATTGAAATCAGGAAATTCATGGAGTTACACAATGTCATCTTAAAACAGCATAGTCAAACTTTGTAATAATACTATAGACTCTGACATGAACCTGTATTTAATAAAATTTTCACTTTGATCTTATTAGCAAACTTCTTTGAGTCCTGAGAACCTGGAAGAATAGAAGGACATTTTAAGGACATTTAATAAAAAGAGAATTTGGAAGTCAGAATCCATACATTTGTCCACTCTCCATTGAATGGAACACTTCTAGTAATAAAGAGTATAATTTTAGAAAGCCTACATAAAACTACCCAGAATTACAAAGCTGACTAGAACTCAATCCTAAGCTTATGTATTCTCTGTATTTTTTAATTACTTCATTGTATGCAGAGATGACTATCTATGCTCAATAAAATTCAGGACTATTATAAAGTATTGGAAGGAAAGCTTTAGTCTGTCTGAGGAAAGGGCATTCTGAAAAATGTGAATGACTTCTTACCTCATTTTTAATACAAAACAACAAAACTATGCACCATTTACCATGGCAGATTTCCAGGCAGCTATTGTCCTGACTATATTGAGGCATTTGAATAAGGTGTTAACTTCAGCTGCAACCATCCTATAGTTCTGGACTGAAATAAAACATGAAACTTTTGGGATTCTGTTTTCTCTGATGATATGGTCAATCTTCTTCTGTATTCTCTTGCCTCTGGGAGACAGAATCAAAAATTCTCACTTAATGAGACTACATGACGTGCATATTTAATCACTCAGAAGTGGCGATGAAAAAGTCACTCATTGACATTGTACACAATATAACCAAAAGAAATCATTTCATAATTGGTTTTCCCATTACCTCACCAAAATATGGGTGGGAGGATAGCTAAAATTCTGTATTGCTATCAGTTAAAGTATTAAGAGGAAAATCTTAAAACAATGTATATACAGAATACAAGAGAATAGAGAATCCATATAAGAATATATACATAATAATTTCCAGACCTATGATCCAGAACTAATTAAAATAAAAGATACCTTGTTCTGAGAGAGGCAATTCAAGCATAACTAATCTAAAGACCACAGTGTGCAAAATAACATTAGTAAATGTCTATGAACATAGTATTACCTTGGAATGTAAGTTGTACTTCAAAATAAATAAAGGATGTTTCTTTTGCATGTGTCTAAAATAAGGTAATATGAGTTGAGTTAAACTTGAAGATTAATAAATATAAGAAATTTTAGAAAAAAGAAGAGAGTGAACCTACTCTACTTCTATCAAGTCAGAAAATTCTGGTCTTTCTTACAAAGTGCTGAGCAAAATTGGTCTAGTTCAAAGTGGTAGATGCTTCCCCATGTCACAGTAACTCAGCCAACCTCTGAATTCATCTTTAGCTCAGATTTTTATGTATCAATTTTCTAACTGTCAAAGATACTTAGAGAATCTTTCCACTTTCCAGTAGGTTTTATGTTTTATTTTTAAATGTTTTGTCTCTGCATGGAAATAGGGGAACACTTTATCTCAGCATGTGTGTGTTTAGAAATGGCAAAGGTGACAACAGGTAGAATGAATCCCCATGAGAGAAACAGGAAAGACTTCATGGTGGATATTATACAACATAATTTACATGTAATTTTCTGGTTTCATTGTAATGTTCTCATTTGTGCAATGTTTGCTGCAAACAGCTTCTACTCTATCAGGCTCTGAGTAGAATTCATTAAATGGAATTTTAATCAATCAATCTAAAATGCCACATAATTTCCCAAAATTACTTTGTACTTTAATAACACACACTAAGTTCACACAATTGTGTCACTTAAAGAGCAAACAAAGGATTTGAAATAATCACATTCCTCCTTTTCCTTATAACTTCATACTTGTCCAGAAAATAGTCACTGAATATAATGCTGATTTCATTTTTGAGAAAGACCTGGCAAGTGATTTGTTCAATGATACAAAACTTGAGTTTGTATCATTGAGTTGGCAAACAGAGACAGAATATAATTTCTAGGTCTGTAAGCTCATTCACTGATTAAAACAACCATACACCCTCCCTGTAATACATAATGAGTATAAAGTGTGCAACCTTACCTGTGTACACTACCTAATACTGAGTACCTAGCTCACAACCAATCAAACAAACTCTCAATACATCAGTCTTGCGTGACTGAATGAAAGTTCAAATCGGAACTTTATCAAAATACCAACAGTGCTTTCAAGATGATCTAGAAAGAAAACTACATCTACATGTGCCTTTAGTGTCTGATTCTGGATGAGCAATATGTGAATATTTTTCATACACGACTTCTTCTAGGAGCTAAGGAAGTATTAGAACTATAGAACAATGAATCACAAGATTGACTCCCCAGAAAGTGTCATTAGCAGCACCTGAGAACTTATTAGAAATACAAATTCTCAGGTTCATCAAGGACTACTGACTCAGAAGTTATGAGAATTGGGGTTCAGGAAACAGGTCTAACAAATGTTCCAGGAGATTTTGATAAGTGCCAAATGTGACATCCCTCGCCACAGACCACTGCAGAATCATTAAAGGACAGCTCTACTCTCAGGGTATGAAGTCACCAAAACAAAAAACATGGTTATTGAATGGAAGTTAAATTTACCATAGTACATTTTGAAAGGTTCATAAAGTGTCTATGAAAAGGCTTTTGTTCAAAAAGACTTCCTGTGGTAAAATTTTCAGCATATTTGTAATTCAAGAAGGAAACCTTAGTTATGTAATATCAAATAATGCAGACAAGAACAAACAGAACACTAGCCATCAGTTAGAGCAACAGTTTCCTGTACTCCAGCCATAATGAGCTTCAGCAATGTAAACTCTTATTGCCCTACTCCCTCATCAGGCCTCCAAAACTCAAAGAGTCTGGGTGCCCAAGTTCAGGACTTATCTAATTTGATGACAATGTGAATAGCATGGACTCACATAGCAGGAATATCACCCTATTTGCAATTCTTTCCTCTTTACTGATTGTTTTTGCTTTGATACCAATGTCTTTTTATATCTCTAACACTTCTTTATCCCCTCATTTATAAAATTGAAAACATAAAAGATTAGTGTATAGCTGGCATTTACACATCTAGCATAAAAGACTAGACAATACTTCAGTTCTGATTCAACAACAAAATTTTGTTTTGATTGTATGTTTACATAGATGACTTTTTAAAAAGATATAAACTTGATTTCCATTTCCAGTTTTCTTATAAACACATTTAGAAGACAGGAACCAAGATGACATCTGGGAAGTTGCCTTTCGTTGCTTCCAAGAGGACTATAAGACAGCATGACACCCAGATAGTCCAGTGACTTGGGACAAGCTGGAACATGTATAAGAGATCAGCATAGACTGCACCAGAAGGGACACAGAGGACAGTCATACATGTTTCACTATACAGGAGGTGAGTGAACAGAAACACCTGTAGGCTGTAGTTGGGGCAGGAGGTTGCCTTACAGAAGACACTCTGCTGCACTCGTAGTGGCCCTTGGGAGAGGAGAGCTCAGCTGTTGGGAAGGACACAGCCTTGACTAAGGGAAAATACTTGCAGAGGAGTTGGGCTGCTCCTTGCATGTAGGGTCCCCAGTGAAAAGAAAATGAGCAGTACACTAAGTTGCACACACACTTCCTACCCCTCAGGATGGGTACTAACTGCATAAAACATAGGCTACAGAGTCTCAGGTATGGGGAATCAGAAAAGAGGGGTCACAGCTGTGTCACCAACAAGAGGCAATTCATAGCCCCTCCAAAACATCCAGTGGCTTAAAAACCTGAGGCCCTTTTCCCACCTCTAAATCAGCAAATCTAAAATCTGTTCTAACTACAGAAGCTGGCAAACGCCAACAATCTAAAATCACACACACAGAAAATAAACCCATAGAGGCATAAACCAATATCTTTGAATCATATAAGGTGTTATAAACTATTGTTACCTCAATAAAAAAATAATACTTTTTTTTAATCTAAAGATGGAAATAGAATTGCTATTAGGAGAAATTTTGAGATAATCATGATTAGACTTAGAAATTTGAAGATAAAAGAGAATTATGACATGAACATTGTGTGAAAACAATACAAGAACAATGAACACACCTGATATTGAGTCCCCAATATGTGCTAGAAATCTTTCAGTCATCAATGAGAGGAGTCCTTGAGATGAAGAAGTACTTGAATCTAAGAATTCAAAAGAGCGCTGCATGTTTAAAAAAAAAAGAAAACTGCTGTAGATTCCACACATACTTCTTAACAAATTTATGAATTTCAAGGAAATAAAATCCTGCAAGCATTTAAGATGAAAAAGAAAATTGTTTACAAGAAGGAAAAAAAATTCTCCTTAAGAGTTGCTCAGAAATCTTCCATTTTGTATGACCAAGAGAAATGCTTCATGGAAAGAAAGTATGCCTGAAGAATTGTTCACTCTGCATGCAGTTGGTAAATATGACCAGTAACTGAAAGAACTAAAGAGGGAGGTTATACACATGAGCCCTACTTGAGAAAATACGTAAATATCTATAAATTAAAGAATTGCTAAACATTCTGTCAATTTAAATATTCAATTTCATAAACAACTATAGAAGTTGTGGCAACAGAAATAAAGGTGAATGTCATAACTAGAGATCATTTAAAAAATCATAATAATTAACTATGACAACCATGAGCTAAGAACAAGGAACACAGGAGGGGTCATAGGGTGTGAATGTTATGTTTCATACCAGTGTGCACAGGGACACCGCTTGAATCTGGTACCAGTGCATAAACAAATATCTATAATCATTCTGAGAAAAAGTAATACAAATAATTTATTTGAAAGAAAAAATGTAACAGATTTAATGAAAATGTTAACATTTTAATAACAGATTATAGCAATGACTACCTTGAGAAGTGTTCTAACAAAACTGAAATAATTGCTAATTCAGGTATTTCCCGATATCATCCTTGTTATGGACTAAATTGTATACTTCCCAAAATTATATATTGAAATCCTAGCCCTCAGCTCAATTGTTTTTATTTTTAAAAAATAACTAACCTTAGATTAAGTAATAAGCGCAGAACCCAAGTGCAATGGTAGAGATGTCCCCAAAGAAAAGGAAGACATGGCTGGAGCATGTGCACATAGAGGACAGGCCCTGTGAGTACACAGTGAGAAGGGGTATTCCCAGGCTGAGGATATGAACCTAGGAAGAATCTAAACCTGCTGACACTTTGATCTGGGATTTCCAACCTCCAGAGTTGTAAGAAATAAATCTTTGTTGATAAAGTCACCTGACTGTAATATTTTGTTATGGCAGAGCTAGCAGAGTGATACTTTTATTTATTAGTTCATGCTAGTGGTATTTCCTGGATTCATCTGTACCACAACTTTATTCTTCTAGGTTTTTCTGACACTGATGTGAATCTGGTATTGTCCCTTTTCCCATGAGATCCCCAGACTTCTGTGGGGAGAAAGACAAAGAAAGTCAGTAAGTATTACGTACCTTACCCTGACTGGATGCCTTGCAATCATCCCAATCTGAGTAGATTCATCACTATTTCTAACTAAAGAAGAATGTCAGAGCCCTTGGAATTATCTTTATAGAATTACTAATCATAAACAGGGGAGAAAACAGCAAAGAAACAACCACTTGACACTATCCCCCTCTTTCTCTCTGTCTCTTTCTTGCACCTCCTGATTTTGAGTTCTCCCTCGCACCCTCTCTGGTATTCTCTTTGTCCTCCCTTCTCCCCTCAGGGTGACACCACTCCTTTAGCCCCTCCATCCTAGGCCTAGTTGTGTGTACTTACACATGCATTACCTGCTGGGTCAGGTTTGTACAGTCACAGGACGGGTACATCACAGGCTTTGACCATAGTTGACTAGTAGCAAAAGGGTATGAAAACCCCTGAAAATTCATTACTTAAGGAAAGACTTCATTACTGATGATGGCCTGTACTGACTCAAGGATAAGTAAATGACTGAGGGTTGTCATGGATGAGACAATGGGTAAAGAAAATATTCCAGGAAGACAGAGAATGCATGTAGTAACAGTCTCAAGGAACTGCACTATATATGATCCTTGTGAAAAAAAAAAAATTGGGAGGGGTTGTTGCAGGGAAATATCAGATAGTAAAAAGTAGTTTACCTTGCTAGAGACCTTTGATTTAACCCCAGATCACAGGGCTACCTATTCGTTTCTCAGCCTTATCACTTTTGATAATTTGGGCTAGATAATTCTTTGTTATAGGAGGCAAAAGAAATTAGAATGTTTAGCAATCTCCCTGGTTTTTACTCATTCAACACTAAATATGTAAAAAGATTTCCGTATCTTGCCAAATATTCTATTGGGGGAGTGGAGGAAGAAGAGGAAGTGGAGGAAAACAATCACCTCTAATTGAAAACTTCAATTTTTCATAATGATATGAATATGGAGGTAACATGGCTTTCTCCAGTTGTTAACAATGAGGAAAATAAGATAATGAAAGTTGGAGAATCAATGTGACCTGATTGGCTCTGTAGATGATTGGAGCACATGGAAGTCTCTAAGAGTAACTTCAGTTGCTTCTCTAGTGACCTTGTGCCAATAGTTAGCAAGAAGATGGTACTTTAATTCTACCACATCAAGAAGAATAATTATAACAACAATTTGAATTAATTGGAAATTAATTACTTCCCAGACCTCTAGATCAAAGAACAGACCAGGTGACACCTTGACTTGGCCTTAGGAGATTGAGAACAGAGAAACTAGTTGACTTAACCAAGTGTCTGACACACACAGCTGTCAGATACCACATAAGTGGCTTCAAGTTGCTAAATTTGAGGTAGTTTTTGGCAATGACAGCAACAGAAAACTGATACTACTCTGAGGAGTTGATGACTGTTCATCTCAGCTGAGATTCTGTTAAGATGCTATTGAATTGTGCTGTTTATTTACACATATTTATTTGAGTAACTTCAAAATATGAAAGAATCACAAGCAAGATCATAGATGAATCTCATAGACATCATATTAAGGGGGAAAAAGACCCAGACAACAGAATAATTCATACATTTTCTCTTATATAACTAAATAAATAAGTAAAACTTAATTGTAGTATCCAAGGAATGTATCCATGTAGTACAACCTTGCTGTTTGTGATGCCAGTTGCAGTGCAGGTTTCTTTATTGGTTCTTTATTGGTTACACAGACACATCAAGCAGGGCAGGGCACGGGAGCCTCCCAGCCCCCCAGAAATCTTCACCTCTTTTCCTGGCCTCGTTCTCTCTCTAGCATTTTATTGTGCTCTCTCTCATGCTCTCTCTAATCCCATGCTCTCTTCCCAGGGTGACACCATCCCCTACCTCCCTCCCCCGGGCCCAGGTGAGCTGAACCACTGGGCCAGACATGTACACACAACCACTGTAAATACACACACCACCAGTGCTTGTCATAGAAACTAGTGGAGGGAAAAGCCTGAACAAATCCATTTACCTACAATATGTATGTGTCAAATGTGTAAAGAAAAACAATAAAATGATAGCAACAAAGTTCCGGGAAGTGGCTAGTCAGGGAGAGGGAAAGGATGAACAATGGAGGGGACTCAGGGAAAGTGGGGGGTGCAGTGTGGCACTAACAACAGCCTACTTCACAACTGTGGTAGTCTTACATGTGGGCCTATCTTATGATTACTCACCAACAGATAAATTTTATTGTATATGCTTTTTTGTATATTATATTTTAAAACATTACAAAGTAAATACAAAATCTACAATGGGTCTTGCTGATTTATTTTATTTGAATGTATATATTTTGACGCTCATGAGAGCATTCAAAAGGAGTGAAAAGGAACCCAAAGCCAGCAAAACAAGCTGAGAGCCTGGCACACACTTAGTGAGGGAGGCATCTTTTCCAACAATCTCAGAAAGGTACTTGAAGGTTCCTCTTGTTCAAAATCTCTTGTCTTTCTTTGCTTCTATCAATGATATGTCTTTCTTTCCTTCTATTTTCTGTTCTTTATTTATTATGGTTTTTTTTTCTCTAGAAAAAGGCACCATTTTTTGAACATGAACATAAATTATCCCTGAAAGAGACTGTGACTGCTCTGATTCACCACTCCTGCTATTTTCTTGAATCATCACATTTGCTTCCTGTTCTTTTACTTCTATCCAGAAGGCAGCAGAGCTTTTGCCAGGAATGCTGGTGCTAATGTCTCCTACACTGTTATTTCACTGATGTGCTGGCACTTCTTACCTTAATGTAACTGGGGAGAAGCAGTAATAAAGATAAACTGCTGATTGCTTGTTTCTTTTTCCAAAACCAATTCCCTTGATACTTAGAATAATCCCTCTCCACACCCTCCATATCCATTGGATTTTCTTCCTGTTAAAAATATCTAAAATTGGAACTTTACTCCATCAGTGGCATTCAGTATTAAATGGTATTTGGCAAGAAAGAGGATGGATAGCCATTAACCCTAGTTTCCCAAACTACGAAGCATCTGATTACATAAAAGGAAAAGGAAAGAAACACCTTTGTGCTTGAACTTAGAGATATGCTAGTATGTATTTCTAAGGATATGCTGGTATTTATTTCTAAGGAAGTTCAATAATAAGATGGAAGGAGTAGTGCTTGCTATTCCTACAAAGTCTGACAACATAATGATTCAACCTTAATTCAATTCCTATATTAGTTAATCCGCTTCCTGCAATCCTCCTCATCCCTATCTCTAAATGGATTCAATTATTTTTTCATTGTTCTAATTTAAAGCACCTTGCTTCATTTATTTTTTCCTATGTAAAATCTACCCATCCTCCAAATCACAACTCAACACTCACTTCCTCTTCTTAAATACTCAAATCTGAGTTAATTTTAAAGATATAAATCAGTTTTATTAAACAATTCATGAATCATACAAATTCTCATCTAGCAAATAGAGGAGATCTCTGAAGCCTGTATAAGATGAAATGTTTTATAGACAGAAAGAGTACAAGATAAGGAAAGGGGTGTTGTTTCAGGCTTAGATGACTAATGTACAAGAAATGGAGAAAAGGTAAATTATCTCATCTTTCTTTGGGAAAAGGGAAAAGTTACTTTATTGGTGCTGACCAGAAAATTCCATACTGACCAGTCTTACTGATTAGCAACATGTTCGCAAAAGAGGTTCAAACTGCAGTTAAGTTAGATATTGTCTTGGCTGACTTAGCACAAGCACCTCAATTTTGAGACTGTCATTTTCTTTTTAATACTCCTTAAAGCTTTTCTCAAACATAACAACTTACAGCTCCTCCCCTATGAGTTCTTAGCACTTTTTAATTGTACTGTATCTAATTGGAATTTGATCATATTATGCTTATTATAATCGGCCATTAACTCCTTAAGAGGCAAATCATTTCTTTTTATGTATATCATTTCAGATATGCTGGGTGCTGAAAAGAAGCAGTAAAGAATCAAGGGTTCATGAGACTTTCAAAAAATTTTTTTTCTTTGGAGAGAAAAATAACCTCATTCAACCTTAACACTATAAATTACAGAAACCCAAGGCAGTTATGATTGAGCCAAGGAATTCCTGGCACATACAACTATAGGTAGTTGGTAGATGAACAAAAAGTCTTGTTAATTGGATTGATTTAATATCGGCACATGAATATCACTGATTTTTCCTGGAAATGCACAAAAAGAACTTTATTATCTAGGGGTGACATTTGGAAGTAGAATATGACCTAAAATCAAATGAGGTAAGAATAACCCTCATCTTTAGTAGTTGCTGAGATTATGCCTACATAGAAAAAGTGAAACAGAGCTGTTGTTGATCATCACTATCAGTTTCAACAGCAGCATGAATTTAATACATATTTACATACTTCATATGATATACTTATATATGTCATTTGAACTGATCAAGACACTGGAGAATGGGATTTTTTTTTCTAATTTTTTTCGCTGAACTGAACAAACTGAAGTATAGAGAGACTATAATAGCCTCCAAAGCTACTGTAACATATTACCACAAATTTAGTGACTTAGAAAAACATAGATTTATTACTTTACATTTCTGGAAGTCAGAAGTCTGAAATTCGTTTCACTGGCCCAGAATCAAAGACTGGCAGACCAGAGTAACTTCCAAATGTGTTTCAGAGAAGAATTTTTGTAGTCCTTCCCTTTCTCTATTTTCATGGCCAGTAGCATATCATCTTGCGCTCTCTCTCTCTCTCTCTCTCTCTCTCTCTCTCTCTCTCTCTCTCTCTCTCTCTCTCACAGTAACTCTAGCAGTTAAATTGAGTCCACCCAGATAATGCAGCATAATCCCCCTGGTTTAAAGTTCTTTACTTAACATCACTTCCAATGTTCCTCTTGCCACCTATTCACAGTTCTTCAACCACAGCATTCTCTGATTTAAGAATGTAAAGCAAATCTACTGTAGATAATTGGTAAAGATGATAGCTAAATCATGAGAAGTCACACCCGGATATTGAAAAACCAGTGTGGTGCTAATTAAAAGGAAGATGATAGCCAAAGGAGGGACTAAACTATTTCTCAAATGTGAACAAATTCAGTGGAATTACACAGTTTATTTTCAATGAATTTCCTGAGATCATATCAACATCTCAAATTACATTTTTCATAATAACAATATTCTAAAGAGATTCTTACTTGTTCTAAAATGTAGACCTAGTAGATAAACAAAAGAACAATGATGTAGAAGGTGTGGCAAGACAGATGAACCCAGATTCAAAGTAATTTCCATAGTGAAGGAAATTTGAAATTTAATACTAGGAGCACTAGTAGCTTGATAATATGAAAATTAGGTTACACTCAGTATACATTGCTCCACATGTATGAATTTTGTGTACCACCAATATTAGCTACAGCAAAAGGGAACCCAGATGATGCCAAACCTTTTTAGGCAAAGTAGTTTTGTCTACTGTAAGGCTCTCATAGTGCATACACAATCATATAATCTTCTCCAATCATGGAATTCCTGTGAATTCTGAGAAATAAAGTGTTCATTTCTGATATAATAGCCATACTGCCTATAAATGGATGAAAAATATGCTTTATCCTGCACATTTCTGAGGAATTATATATACTGACAGGTCCTGATACTGGGATGCCTAATCCCCCCCCCCCAACCCTTGTGCCATTAACAGCTAATAAGTGCATTTGATAAAGAGTTAGTTGCCATAGACTTGCAAATTTCAGAGAGGATATTATGGTCTTGCCATTAACATAGGTGATTGACAGGACTTCCTCCTGAGCCCTGTCTTGGGCCGAAAGAAAGGTATATAGATAGATTTGGAACAAAGAAAGACAATCAGCCATAAATTGGAGCAACCGATTTTGGGGCTAGCATTCTGGGGAGAAGGATAATGTAAGTCCAGGCTATGTGGCAGTAGTGGGTAGCTCAGCCATAGGCCCAAGCCTATGCATGTGTTAAAGTGATCCCAAGGGTTTTTGGAGAGGCCATCAGAAGGCTTGATGAATCTGTTATTGGTTCCTGTTCTTTGGAGTTTCTTTCTACCACCTGAAGTGAAGAGGACACAGCAAGGAGGAGACAGTAGTGTCTTCGACTACCAGCTTGGATGGAACACACAGCAAGGAGAAGGAAGGATGTTTGGAGCATGCTCTGATGAACTTATTGGTGAGATGATGGGGACTAAGAGACTAAGAGACAGAAGGTTTTGGACCATGTTGAAATGATTGGGGTTTTTCTTATATGTTTCTTTGGAATTAAATAATTCCAAATTCACTTTGTTTACTAGTAAATTTGTCTATGCTTTAAGAGTTTTATTTCTGGCTAGCGATCTTAGTGAAATGGCTGTGTTTGACAAAGGACCTAAAGAAGTTTTATACTGCCAGTAAGAGTTCCCCCTCCCTCACCCCTCTGGTCTGGGATAGCTGAGAAAATTTGCTGGCATGCATCAGGGAATTTCACATAACAATAATGAGTCAGTGAAAGTGCAAGGTACTGCAGCCTTGAGCCGGCTTTTAGAGAGAAACTAGAAAAAGAGGATTTTTTCAGTTGTAAGTTAATAGTTAAGTCTTTCTCTTCCCACCAGATTTCAATCCTATTTCCTTGCTCTCCTTTTAATTACAGGAATTTAACCAGTAGAGCACACAATATTTATGATTGTTTCTAGAATATTTCTTTAACTGGCAAATATCCTGTGCATGTGATAGTCATGACAAGTTTGCTCGATAATTGAGATTGACAAGTAACCTTCAGAAAGAGGTCCTTGATTTCTTTTCTCATGTCAAATTGCAATACAAGTTTATTCAAGGGACAGTTGAAAGTCATCAATTATATCTTCTGAAAGAGGCATAAATAAAATCTCATTTCTTAGGCATCACATGTCAGTTCAATTGACCTTTTAGTATGTCATGTCACTAAAGATGTTCCTTTTATATACAACCTCACAGCAGATTGGAAATTTGTTTCTCTTTAAATTTCCCGTGTCTTGACAAGCAAGGCTGCAAAACAAAACAAAACAAATTCTCAGAAGTAGGTGAAGGTGAAGATTTTATCAACTTTTTCACTTTCTTTCCTCAGTCCTTTCTCTTGCTTTTCAGCTGTTCAACAGAGTGATTTCTTTCCATAGCACAGTAAAATGTCTCAGAGGCTTTCTCAAAGTCCCAAGTCCATACAACGTGAATAACTGCCAAAAATGATAAGTTGAGCAAAAGAATAGACATAGAGGTGATTTGGAAAAAAAACTGTAAACCATTTCAAGTAGTCCTATAACTGTGATAACACTACAAAAAAATAAACCATATTTGATGCAAAAATTTCCCTTCCCAAGAAATGAGGTGGAGAGGGAGTAAAGAAGAGAAAAAGGAATAGATTTACCTGGCTATCTAGTGGGTATCTCATGGTTTATTTTCTGATATCCCCAAGCCTCTATTATGATTCCTTGAGTAGGAAACATTTACAAGAGCATCAATGTGTTAATGACCATATTACCAATTGATAAGAAATGTCATGTACTAAACGGGGGGAGCTCACGTTGTTGATCTCAGTAGCTGCCATCACAGCTGCTGCTTTTAGTAACGCATGATCTAATACTGTCAGAGCGACTCACCAGTGAAGTGGAATTTTTATTCTAATTTCTGATATAACTTTGTCTTTAGTCAATTCAAAGAATATAACCTTAAAGAAGAAAAGATATAAAGTACACAAGTCAACTGTTAAAAAAAGTCAAAATCAAGTGATTGCATTTGGTTAAGAATAATCATTGTATAAAATGATGATCCAGATTCAGAAAAGCAACAAAATAACCTTATGCTTAGACCTAAGAATTGCATCCTTCCCTTAGTTCCATTTATAGGTAAGAATAGTGAGTAACTACTGAGTGGTATGATTTGAGGGCTCAGGGGAAAAAAGTGTATATATATATATATAAATATATATATATATATATATATATTCCAATGAATGAACTGCTGCTATACAAGAGTCATTTTAACATATGTTCATTCATTCATGTAATATTTATTGAGACTTACTAGGTTCAATTTCCTATTTTAAACACTTCAGATACCATAATGGGTAATATAAGCATACTCCCAATCCTTAGATTCTTATTCCCAAAGGCTAAATAGCAACTATCTTTAGAGAAAGTTATGCCTTAAGCTATAACTAAATATTAAGAAAAGTAATAATTTTCCAATCTCATGTAAAAAAGCAAGATTTTATTCTCATAAAACAAAAACTCAGGAGTAATCATAAATTGAAGAATACTAGAAGGATAATAAACTGGATTTACCACAGGTCAGACATAAACTAGAGATCTTTTCCAACTAGTAGCATTTATCAAAGAATTCAAAATGCATATGTCTATGTAGAGATATACCTGTAGCTATAATGGAAAATTATTTTTATGTTTCCAATAAGGTAAATGGCTGTTGACAGCAATTCACCAGAAATAAATTTGAATGAAATAATTTGCTTACCAAAATGTTACAAGTAATCAGCAATGAAGCTGAAACTAAGTGATGACTAAGTGGGGCTAGAAAGGTCAGTTCACAAACTCACAAGAAGGAAGTTAAGTGAAGGTTCATGCTTTGTAACATATATTAGACTTGGTATAAACCCAAGCATCATTAAATTATCTTTATCCCCCTTTTTTCCCCTAGAAACATAAGAAGTGCAACTTACATAGAAAAGTGTTTGGTTGCCCATCAGTCATCTCGTAAGTAGATAATTAGCATACATAAGGTTCTAACTAAACCATGCAATCAGCTTATTCATAACAGTCTTTTGCTCTCAATCATATGACGGCACCTCTGAGGATCTCAGGGCAGCAATATGGAGGGATGAATACAGATCATTGTATCTGTTTGTTGCACAGATATGGTTTATACACAGAAAAAATATAGTATACCTCACAAAATTTCTATACTCTGGCATGGATATGAAAAGGACTCAAAATACACTTAAAATATTTAATTATTGTATAGTTAATTCACTTAATGTATTCTCTTTTCAAGTCAGTAAGTATTAAAAGTATTACTATTATCCCAGGAAAGGGAAGCATGGTGTTTGGAAATATTCTTCATTAAAACAAAGGCTCTTATTCCTGCAAAGATAGGAAATGCCTTACAAAGCTCATGTAACCACTCATATCTTTGCAACATTCACCTTATACAGAGAAAAGAGTTCAAGATAAGAAAGAACTATTTCAGAAGCCATAGCTAAGCTTTTCTAAAGTAAATACCCTCCAGCAAGTAGGATTTGTGGTTGATTTCCAACATCTGGTGGGACAAATCTGAAAGACTTATCACCCCTCACATTTGGCACCTTTGAATTTCAAATTCATATTAGTCTTATGATTGATAAATGGAAGTCTGACAATGCCTGATAAGAATTCCACTGCACCCTCTTGCAAGTTCTTCCCTCCTTAAATGAGGGAAAACAACAGAGAGGTTGTTCTGGTACCAGAAGTTCACTGATGATAATTCGATGTTGAGAAAACACAATAATGATGGAAATGGGAAAAATACAGCTATCATTACCCTAACCACCGGTGATGAAAACAGAGATCCATATGTGATTCTTTTCAACCTTTACCAAGAGTCATTATTTACTCCTTTTTAAAGAAAACTTAATTTAAATTAAGGAAGTAGAAGATGGCAAGATTTGAACAGAAGGGGAATACAAGCAGAAGGAGCAAAGTCTAATCAAATTTAAGAGAAAAAGTGTGACTGAAGAAGGCTAGCAGGCTATAAAACCAGAAGTCCAACTTGTCTTTCTTCTGAGATGAAAGCTTTTCAAAAATAGCTCTATTGTAAATAACATTTTGGGCTCCAAACAACATTGTGGCTATTCCATTCTCCTCACCCTCTACTCATAAGTAAGGGAATTAGAATATTAGTAATGGAAAGAAAAAATAAGAAAAAAGCTCTTTCTTACTCCACAGGTGGTCTGGACAAGAGCCCAGGTGGGTTTTCAGCAGGAGCACAGCACATGTTCCCCTGACAAGAACCAGCAGGAGACCCCAAGATGAGGTTGTCATAAGATACCAGGAATCTTATCTTCTCAGAAAAGAGCATAGCAATTATTGCAAATAATTACTTTCTGGAACAAAGCTTCTTTTGGCAAGGCAGAGTTTATGTTTGAGTTTGAAAGTACCTGCTACTACAGTGCACATTACAAAAAGTCATGAAGTTGAAGGAATATAACATTGGATTAAATAAAAACAAATGAAAAGTTAAGTCTCAAGAAATATCAAAACCAGTTCAGTAAAACATTGTGATTTTCCTATAGTATAACTCTCTCAAGTTTCAACAAGTCAGACACAAAGTAGCAAAATTTCTAAAATGAGAGCAAGCTATAGAATGAGAAACCCAGAATAAATTGAGAATGAGGTGGGTTTTAATTTTTAAATAATTATCTCATAAAGTATTTCTACCTAAGTCTGAAATTACAAGTTTCTCATGGCTGCAGTTCTTTCATATTATGATTCTAAACAATTAGAGTAGTTATTCTGATACACTAATTCTAGTACATAGCTACAGAAGTGAGTTGAATAAAGAAGTTCTTTTATGGTTACGGAGTATACATCTCCTGCTCCACCTAGGTCCAATGAAGATCCTACCCTATATCATTGATGACATTAGCTGCTTGTACTGAAAAGGTAAATTCAGAAATATTAAGGAAATATGTGTCCACTGGAAATAAATATTTATAAGATGGGTAGATATATTTAAAACAGTTCCAATGCACTTTATTACTTTGCATGTCAAAGTGACTATATGTTATTGGTCAGGAGACATAATAACCATTCATTATGCTATTTATATCAGAAAATATCTTACAAGATTTAAGAAAAACTCACTTACAAATGATTTTCAGAATGCTAACCACTTATCACTTGAGAAGAGTCTATTTAGGTAATAACAGCATGGCTTGGAACAGAGAAAACATCTAGCATATTTTCCTTTTGGCACAGAATTGCACTAATGAATCATACTAGCTCATCTTCATTTGAAATGTCCTAGTTTCCCTTGAGAAAAATTTTGGTATTGTTCCTTACTCCCTCTTTGCATTCAAAATACTTATCACTATCTTTAAAAAAATGGTGATAAGTAAACAAAATGAGAAATAGAAGAAGGGGTACTGAAATCACAGAAATGAATTTATATAGTGCAGATGCCATACTCTAGAAATATCTTGTTGAGTGTCTGGGGTCCCCCATCACCCATGCCATCTAGTAGATGAACCACATGATTATTTCATTTTTTAAAATCAAAACTAAACAAATGCTGAAATTTTCATTCATTTCCATTGGGATGAAATAATGTTTTACTAAAGGGACTCAAAAATTTTCCCACTGCAGATATTTTCAATTAGTATGAGTCCATTCTTGGTGAATCTAAGTAATTATGAGAGCTCTAAAGATATTCAATTTCTGGGGAACAGGTTTAGTCAGTCCACAGTTGTTTTTTAAAGAAAGCATTTTTCCAATTGTTTCATATTTCCTGAAATTCATTTATATGCTGATAGGAAAATGAACTCAGAAGAGATACAGCATGTACCTTAGCATTTTTTCTCATATAGAGCTTACCATGGGCAAAAACAAACCATCTTTCCTTTAAAGAAAAATATCACTAAACTAGAGGTTCAATGCATCTAAGAAAAAATAGATAAGAAAACCTGATAGAGAAAACTACTAATCATAAACTAAGGAATACATATCTTATAACAACAGAATGATGTTATTTCTATGATTCTAAAGAAATCATAAAGTAGCTATTTTATCACTGATCATTAGGAGATACAGTGAATATCTTCCCATTAGAAGGTGAAGCAAGAAACATTTTATTTCAATGGGGCAATATTTATTGACTGTACCAACTCAAAAATTAGACTGGTGAAGTTGGCATTTTTCATTACTTTCATATTACCCAAGTGTGAAGACATTGATCATTTGCAGTAGACCAATTTTAAGTCATACTAATGGTCAAATTAAAACAACTATTCAAGCAATAAATATGATAAATTCGGGCTCAACAATAAAGAAGTGATTATCAAAATATAGGCTTTAAAAGGTAAAAAAAATAAAAGGGAGCAATGCTTATGACATAAATATTGGATTATTCTTTAAGAAAACAACTAGAAATACAGAATTTACTAAAAATTTGCACAAAGGAGATAGGAGTACTGATTGGCTTTTTTAAAAAATACGGGAAAATATAGATAGAAAGAGTTGTAATTTAACCACTTTTGAATATGAAATTCAGTGGCATTAAATAATTTACATTGTTATACAACAATCACTATCCTGCCCATCTCCAGATTTTCTTCATTGAAGTACTATTGCATTATAACATATGTTTCAGGTAGTCGTTAAGAATCAACACGTGGAATATCAACATTTTCATTTGGAAGAGAACACACTGGGAAAATTACTGAAACAGATAACATGATCTTTCCTAGAAATAAATGGATGTGAAGAAGAAATAATGTAAGGTAACCTGTTAAGAATGAGCTAAAAATTAGCAATAGACCAAATGATAGTTCTAAAATAAATTATCCTTCTATAGCTCATGCATGCCAACCTATCAGATAAAATGTATAGGAAACAAAGAACAAATTAAACAATTAGGTGAACTCATAACACAGAGAAAGTAGGGCCCAAATTAGAAAAGTTTGGGAAATAGTCTTAAGCCAAAAGAAAAAGCAAGAGAGGCTGTGGGATCAAAAGTAAGACTGAATTCTCATCATCTCAGAAGGATGTGTTATACTCCCAGTGGATCAACTAGGTGAACATAGAGAAAATTAATAAGAGCACTGGAGAGGGTTCTGACGACTTCCAGGATAAGGTCCTTTCTGTATATCTGCACTGAGTCTAGAGAACTTCCATAAATGTTGCATATGTTAGTTTGAAATAAAAGCAAAGTGTAAGCTTCTGTAAAAAACAACAATGAAATTTATTTTAATGTGGTTGCTAAAAGGAAAGGACTACAGGAAGACACAGGTCAAAAATAATGGTGTAAGAAATAAATACGGTGGGTATTCAGTACCATCTCTCAAAGAGCACAGAATTTAGTACTGAACAATGTTATAAATTCTTATAAACTACAATCAAAGACATTATAAATATGTTCTATTGGAAAAAATGTTTTAGGAATAAAAGATATTCTTATTTTCAGCTCTAGGGATTAGCACAATTAATGGATAACAAATCATTCCATATCTCTAATAATCTTAATGTTTTAAAAGAGTATTAACAAGAGTAACTGGCTTTTAAGTGACCTTTGTGCACATATAAAGAATATATGAATATAAAGAGTAACTTTATATGTGAGTCCTTTGAAAATGTAATGGATAAACTGAAAAAAAGTAAGGAATACTAGACACAGTAATGTAAACTCTGTAAAGTTCATGATATGGAATCTTCACAAATGAAAATGAATAAAATTTTATCTTTACGTATTAACAAAAAAATTCTTAAAAACATTATATAAAAAACTAACTTTTATGAAAACAGGTGAAATTGTGACAACTGCAAGCTTTAACAACATATTATTTTTCAGAATACATAAAAATATGTAAAATTATAAACATACATCATTTTGATAAACAATGAAGATATTCACTGTTTCTGGTAAGAACACAGAAGGGAAACAAGATAATTGAACATTTGGAGTTAAATGAATCTGTAATGTTTAATTAAAATATCAGAAGCATGTGACAAAATATTAAGTTCTAACAAAGCTGGGCAGTGGTAGAAATTCATAATAACTTTTACTGTATTTTTCTATATGCTTAAATATTTCATAATAAATAATGTGTTATGGATGACGTTCTTTATTCAGAGCACAGTATTATTGACAGAATAAGAAGCTTAATTAAATCTATCAAAGATGCTCTTAATAGAGTTGAGATATTTTTCACTCAGGCTGGCACTACTCTAGATAAAGGCAAAGTCATTGTTTGTTCAGCGATATTCAAATATGCCATCAAATTTTTTGAGAGAATTCTAAGATGTTAAGGAGCTTATAATCAAGTGCTGGAGAAAATATGTTCCAGACACTTAGGGATAGCCTCAGTTTGAATAATATTTTAATGAAAAATTGTGTGTAGGCATGAGCCTGGAGCAGGAAGTGGATTTGCATTATGACTTTAAAATAAATAAACCGATCTCACTACCAATATCTGTGCATGTGTTTAAAAAAAAGTTATTTTTATATTTAAATATGATCATTAAATTAACAGGATATTTCCAATGAGGCAAAATTCCCATTTCTGGTATACTTTTGTGTTAATACTGGGAAAATACAATGGGTATCATGAAGAAACAAAATTATGTTCTAACTGCTTTCTTTTTAAAAAAAAACAGTTGAATGAGTAAAAGTATGGATTAGCATATCTTATATATCAAATGGACATTTCCAGGATAGTATACTTCATTTACTACCAGAAAGCTTTGAGTCTCTTAAGACTGGCCTTATGTATAAAATAACACAAGAAATACAAGCTTAGCAGAGTCACCTGAATGGGGCTGCTCCTAATCTCCTCTACAGACCAATGGAAATCCTGGAAATCCCCTCATAGTTTGTGGTAGAGCAAAAATTTTCCATTTTAAGAAAGGAACTAGGAAAAAGAGAACTTTAAAGAGTACGGAAGGATGAGAATGAAAACAAAGGTGCCTATGGGGTGAAGAGAACAGAGTGCGTCCGAGAAGGAAGATACAGAGCATCTCATTCAAGGAGCATAAAGTTTATAGAGCTACTTCTGCCCCTAGGAAGAGCTCTAATTCCTCTGGAGTGGGTAGTCATAGAATCACAGAAAACATTGCTTTAGGTGGAAAATTGTAGGATTTCAGATGGAGATATGAAAGCTCCCTAAAACGCTCTGGTAGAGAGTGGAGAGCATAGTGAGAGTAGAAGGGGGGAAAAGGCATTTGTAGGCAATATTTAAAATAGAACTTTGAAATTTTTCATCTCACTTTGATATTGACCAATAAGCCCTAGGGGAATGATGGTGCAGACATGGCACAAGGGCCGCTGAGAAAGATGCCAGAAGCTCTGCAGTCTGTTTCGATGTCCCTATCCTTCACCACTACCCGTGGGTCTTCACTATGTATACCTTTTCTCCCCACTCTTTTGAAACCATCATAAGCAGAACTGCCCAGACAAAGGCTTATACTGCTTAAATTTACTAAATATTAAGAGTTTTTAACTATAGAAATTAGTAATGTTATTAGCTGTTAATTCAATTGTTAAATATCAATTGAAAATATCAAATGTTAAATTCAAAATAAAATGAGTATTTCTGGTAGAAATAATTAACATAAAACTGATAATAGCAAGCAACATACATATCAAAGGAAGCTATTGAAAAATTTTGTTAAATACTATCAGAAAATTCAGATAATATTAAACACTAAAGAGTCACAAAAATAAAACAATGAGTACAATTGACACAGTTTTATATAGATAAAGTATTAATCTTGGAGATAGGTTTATCAAAATTCAGCTTGCAAAAAGACATTCTTTTTCTAACTAAGGAAATAAAAAATTAAAATGTTTTAACTGTGTGCTTTATGGAAAAAAACAAAAAAACATTTGCAAGATGGTTGAAGTTAAGAGAAAGATGAAATCCTAATCTTACATTTGATTATATTCTCTAATTTATTACAGAAGATATTTAAGGGAAATATATTAATATTGAAATAATTCTGTGAAAATATTTTTACTCAAAAGGTCCTCAGAAATAGTCAAATCAAAATATCATGGTGTATGGGAGAATTTAAGGACATGGGCAACGTTATTTATTTGAGTAGATTATGAAGAAAACTGCAAGGGAAAGTGACAAATAGGTATATTAAGTTCAGAGTGAACCAGAAATTGGAATTAGAAGTGACTGTGAGAATGTACACTCATGGGAATTCACAGAAATGTTGGAAAAAACATTGGATTTCTTATGGGACAGAAAATGGGAATGCAAATCAATTTTATATGTATCTCAAAGGAGAGAGTAACTTCTAATGATGTCATAATTACAGTCAGAACCAGGACACTTTCTACTTTCCAGAGTAGATATAATGGACTCCAAAAAATAAATATGAAGTATAAATAATAAACCTATATTGTAAATGTATGTAGTATTGTTTTATATATATATATATATATATATATATATAACTTTATAAATGTTTACAGCATAGTTACTTCTGGAAGGAAAAAGTACAGACTTCTTCATATAACTAAATCTCTTCCCATATCCCAATAGGAAAACATAATAAATATGTAAGAGTTCTGTGTTTTCTGAAATAATTAAAACTTTACCACTGAGACCATGTCCCATTTGAGGGACATAAATAAACAGAGTAGCTGCACAATAATGCTCAGGAAGAGAACTAAGCCCAAAGGAGGATCTATTCAAGTCAGAAGAAAGAGGGAGATTCAGGCTTATCAATCTCATTGCCCAGTCTTTTAATGTCTTTATAATAACACATATGATGGAGAATGTCTCAATTCTATGCTTGGAAGAATGCCATTCTGAGACTTGCAAATCTCACTTCACATTCCAAGATAGAAATAGCATTAGTTTTTAAGGAAGTCTGATCTTTTAGGGAAGACTGTTTGGTTAATACTTAATTGAATTTCTATATATAAAGAAAAAACTTCTTTACTGCTCTTGAGGAAAACTTAAAACAGAGGAGTTTGATCTTTGACATAGGCACTTAAATAGCTTTCCCTTTAATGCATAGGGAGTTGGAGAAATTATTATATTATCAATTCATGTGGTGTTTCCCTCTTAAAAAAAAGTCTGACTTTTACAAATCACCAGTACATTTTGTACATGTATTTTTCATGGAGCAATGTGTATGCATAGTAACACACCCAAGAACAGATTTAGTACTGAGAAAGATGAAGTTAAGTTCTAACCTTAGCTATACCATATGTAACAAGACAAAATTTGTATAATGAAGTAGGCATGGACTTTGGACCTATCACAACTCCACACTTGAATCAGAAAGAATTATAATTAAATTACTCAGTTTTGAGAAATATAATATAATATAATAGTATGTAGTATAATATAATATAGTATAATAGTATATAGTATATATAGTATAATAGTATATAGTAGATACTATAAAATAGCTATCTGATGAATAAAATTCAATCTATACATGTAGTAAAAGGCATTAATGGACTGAGGAAGTTGGGGAAATTTCTCTAGAATATTTCAGGTTCCTACTATAGGACAAGAATGGCTATGCTTCTCAGAGGCATAAAATAAAAATAAAACCTGTCAAAGCTAAGATGTGTAAGTCTCCTGAAATTTCCACTCTCAAGACTGAGCTCAAGCCCAGTAAAAGAGAGAAATGCTGCAAGAACTGGGCAGATACCTTGATAAAACTTTTCAGTAAGTTAGCAATTACAAGTAAGTATATCCAGAGAACATTTTAAGGTGCAACATTTCATCAGTCTTGTTAAAAGTCCTGTTCTGGTCTATTTTGTGCTGCCATGTATCAGAAAGGGAATGAAAATCCTTTGCTCAGGCTGTTCAATGACTGGGAAGAGGTAGCAAAATTAAAGGAGCTAAATGACCCAGAAGGTGATGTCATATATTAATTGTAAGGAACAGGTGAGGATAGATACAAATTATAGGCCACGAATGACTGAAAGCAATGTTTCATAGGAACTGCCAGTGGAGCAGCTTTGCTGAGCCAAGAACTTGCTCTCCTGGGTCAGCAATAGTTGAAGCAACCAGATGGTGACAAGATTAAAAAATATGAGACCAGAGTGAAGAGTCTTTGCTATAGCTCTCTATAGTTACTGTTCTAGGAATCTTCCAGGAATGAAATAAAGGTATCCTTAAGGAAGTGTTTCTTTTCCAGAAGGTAATCAGGGGTGAATCATCCCTAACCATTTGAGAGAAAAGTAGCAGATAATCAAATTTTATAGTACCAGGCTTGTGAAACAGAAGCCTTTGGTAAAACAATGAGGAGGATATAAACCATGCAAAGATAAGTACTAGCTTTCATCTGGCTTACCACTTCAACCACAGGAGTGAGTACTTCTACAAAGTGTCAGATTTACTCTTGGCTAACAGATGCAAAACCATCTCATGCAAGTCTTCCTTTTGAACAATCCAGATTTAAGTTGTCCCTGCCATTCACCCCCATTCCCTGCTCCTAGATCTGTCATCCATTCTCTAGGTGTTTTTTACATTCAAAACATGAGTTTACTTTCAGCTTTTTAGTTTTTCAATTTTACTATCACTTCCTAGTTTTCATAAAATGCCTTAGGAATGATTTACTTTTGTTTCAATTCTCCATGGATCTTTGGATCTGGGTAACACTCCTAAGGGTGGAGATGCAGCCTGGAGTGAGCTCAACCCTAAATCATAATTGATACATACCAGGTTTCCCATAACAAAAATCGGAATAATTCAGTATGTAAATATAACCTCCTTACAAATTATACTATTATTAATGAGGACTTCAAGGTCTTTATTTTTTTTCATGGAAATAAACTGCAATGACTACATTTTTCAAAGCCAGACATCAAGCACATTAAGAGAAGTGACTGAGGATCAAGAAGTCTATCAGCACACTGACATCCTTAAACCAATTCTCATAATGATTCCACTCTTGAAGAGGGCTTATATCTACAAGCCCACAAGTTCTTTACAGATACATACTTTCATTTTTGACAGAACATTCAGATTCATACTAATGCTTACTTTCAAATATTTTCTGAAGCAAATTTTATATTCTATATGTTTGTTCTTTCACTCAGAAATCATGAGTATCTAATATTTTCTCCTCAATAAATATATTTTATAATGACTTTTTTCATTTTTTCTTTTGTCTGAATGATTTTGGCTCATTTCCTTTCTCTTTATATTTATACTTTTTTAACCTACAATAACCTTTACATCTCTCTTTCGTTGTGATAAAACATATCTAGTCACTCCTCTGAGAGTGTAACCCATAATTAGATTCTTTTAAATCAGTGATAAATGATCCTTGTCTTAGTTATGTATTTAGTAGTACAATTGCTTGAAGCATTCATTATTAAACGCATTTTGACCTTAGATTAGGTCATTGTATTTTAAGAAGTCTACAGATAGCTACTATAAAAGAAATATTTTTATTTCTGAATGCACTAGTTAAACAATAAACACCAAAACCTTGGTTCTTGGCTTTATTTGTTCTTAGTAAATCCATGTTGCTTATTCATTGTCTCAGTAACACTATTAGATAATCAAGAGATTTTTCTCTTCTCTGAAGTCTCAAAGGCCTCAGAGCTTTGCACAGCATACAGACCTTTGGAAGGGAGCAAGAGGAAGAGGATTATAAAAAAGAAATATAGGTAATGGCAGTAGAAGAAGATTTTCTGTTGAAAGGAATGTGCTGAAAATTGGTGGACAAGGCTAGACTTCAGTCTTTTACAAGAGTTCAAGCCAAGGAATTTTCCAATCATATATGTTCATTATAAGTCAACAATCTAACAATCTCAGGTATAATAACTTAAATACTGTCATGTACAGAAAGGTAACAGCTTTAATGGCTGCTGTAATGATTAGCATCTACTCAAAGTCCAATTCCAACTATCTGAGTCATTTTATGTAACGAGTGAAGAAGGATAGGGGAATAATTAAGCACTGTTTTTGTCAACTATATACCGGCCACAGGATTAGACACATAAGTTAATACGTAGAATGAGATACTTGAATCAAAGTATTTGATTAACATCAAAGGATGTCAATCCTTTAAAAAAGATGTGACTTTTCTTCTTTACATAAAGGGGAACTCATAGAGATTAGGTGGCAGAACTTGTAACTGAATTGTAATCTTATGACCAAGTCTGTGTCTGCACTTTCTGGTAGTGTAGATTTAAAGCAATCTGCATAACTAAAAAGCAATTAAAAACAACTATCACAGATACATGCAGCACATATAAAAATGTATATTCCAGCCTGGCACAGTGGTACATGCTGTAATCCCAGTTATTTAGGAGATGAAGGCTAGGAATCATTCAAATCCACAGGTTTGTACTACTCCGAGGAAAATAGGAAGACCTAATCTCAAAAAAATAGCTGGACATGGTGGTGCAGGCCTGTAATCCCAGTCTCCCAGCTGGGAGGATGAGGCTAGGGATCATTTGAGTTCGTGGGTTCAGGACTACCCCGGGCAAAATAGTGAGACCTAGTCTCAAAAAAAAAAATTTTTTTTAAATAAATAAGTAAAATAAAATAAAAATGTAATCCCTTTTCAGGGATTTCTTTCTCTAACATTCACTTCAAACGAAAAGTCTCCTATCAGACCTCTAACAATTAGTTGACTTGAAAGGGTTCTTAAGCACTAGGTGTCTTCAAGACTCACTCCAGCACTGTGACTCCACTTGCCCTATGCTACTTAGTTGCTGTCTGAACTTCCAAATTCTTTCAGTGGGTAATTGCAGGGGATTAATGAAAAGCAGACCTTGTAAATCACTAAGGAAGTTCATCCTCTTAATGAAGTATTCGACTAGTTAAAGGGAATTATAATGTAAGTAAAAGCTTAAACCTATTTGTTAATTATTACTTTTTCCTATAGGAAATGAACCTAATAAAGTAAACCATCCCCAGACAATTCCTTATGAATATCTCCCACCATGCATCCAAGCACTACATACATTTCTTGAGTAAAATGCACTGACAAAAATGTGTTCATTAAAAAAATAAATTAATTTGGCAGTTCAATTTCTGATGCATTGTGATCAGAATAGTGCATTTCTATAATATCAATAAGGTAAAGCTCATGATAAATGGTATACATAGTTTGCATGAATATAATATTTCTATTTGAATATTCAAATATTTTGCCACTATTAAAAATGAAATCATCATATACTTTCAAGGCAGGAGATAGCATTTCAATAATATTCTATAACATTTTTTAAGTTTTGACCTTCAGATCTCCTTTTTCTATATGTATATTACTTTTCAATTTGTAATTTATAGATATTTGAGGTGTCTCATAAATTTCACATTTTCTCTATTATAAATAAATGGTGCTTCTTATCTCATTACTATTTATAAATTTCTATACCTTCTATAACCAGTTTCCTCTAAATGGATCCAGTTCATCGTTTACCATACACTGTTCAACTTAAAGTATTTTGAAATGCCCTTCATGTTCTCTTTAACCTCTTTCATATTATTTTCCCTTTCCTAGTGGTTACAATGGCTATCAGTTATTTTAAAATTACCTCTGAATTTTTCTATCTGCTATAGCCATCATTCAAATTAGATCTACACATTTTTTCAATGAAGATATTTATATTTCTTTGATTTTTGATAATTTCATGGTAAAGATACATTAAAATTTTCTAGTCCTTTATTGGCAGAGCTGTAATCTGCTCTGCTTTAGTTATGGTGTCCTTTACAACACTCATGAATTTTAATATTTCCTCTCAATGAAACATAATAACTAGATACTTTAATTCCTGCAAATTTGATTTATTGGAAGCTAATGGCATTGAGATGCTGTTGTATGTGATCTTATTATGTAATATTCTAGATTTTAATATCTCAGAGGCTCTAAGTACAAAGCTTGCCTGACTGTAATAAAAGCAGCCTGATGTGGGAAACTTTAGAGGTCATCTATTATTATTTCTAGCTTTGGTAAGATGATAATTGTAACCGTATTACACAAGCAATAAGCTTCCTTAGCACTCTAGTTTGTCATAGGGCATTCAAATTATAAGTAGGTGGCTTAAATCTCTGTTTATGTGTTTTAAATTATTTAGAAATTGACATAATAGTCTGAAAAATTTTCAGACTAAACTATCAGGTTAATTTAGATGAAAGTAGTTATTTCATTGTGAGAAGAAAATGAACTTTAAATCATTTTTTATATTACCTGCTTGAAATTTTTATCTTTCCTACCAGTATTCTTTGTATTTTTTCTGAATATGTTAAATATGCCATATAACTTTCTATCTCAATTTGATACTTCTTGAATTCCTTCTGAATTTGGAGTTTCTTTTGGTTAAGAAACACAATATTAAAAATGAGAAAGGTGAGATATTGGATATTTTCTTGCAGAGTATAACACATACATAAAAGAATCTCTAGTTTCCTTATGATCTCATTCTAAAATTCTGCGTAGAGAAGATTATAGAGTCTATATCCTCTAAACCAGAGACAGATGAGATAATTTATAACCAACAGACCGAAAAAAGAAAAACTTAAGACCCTAATCAAAATCTTGAAAAGTTTCACCCCCTTTACTTCTGTGTAAATGTTCTCAAATAATCAAAATACAATTTTACCAAAAAAAGTTTAAATGTAACTTAGTAACAAAAGATAATAGGATAAAAATGGAAAAGCTTCTTAATTGTGTCTTTCCAATATCAGCAGTCTCAAGAAACCAGGCTCATGGTGCAATCAATAAAATTGTCACACCCTAAATTCTAACAAAAGCCTTGGTAGTATTAAATCTCCTGATGCAGAAACAGTATAACACACTCAATATATTTTATTTTAGGCCTGATATATAAGACTTCCTTCTTGGCTAAAAATCAAAATATATGTAAGAAAATATAACCTAGCTTTGTTCTATATTGTAGTTTCCATGTATCAATAAATACAATTTGACTCCAGAACTCTAATTTGGAATCACTTTTGAGTGTTATTTCTCATTTTTAATAATACAGAATTGGGATGCTGAGATAATGAAAACAAAATTGCTCTAATGGTAATAAAATATTTGTAAACTAAAAAATATTCATTTTGACTGCAGAAGAGACATTTAAATAATTTAACTGCTGTGAGTAAAATTGAAATGGGGCTGTAATTACTCAGATTTTCAGCATCCTTTCCTTTATAAAGAATAAGAGCTGCTGCTGGTTTCCCCATCACAGATATTTCTATCCTGCCAAATAAAAAGATTAAAAATGTGTGCCAGCTGCAGGGAGAGTGAGCCTGCAGCAAATTATCAAAATACAGGTGACACTTTTCCCAATCATTCTTTCTTATTAATGTGGTGTCTCACAAATATGTATTTCATTAATGCTGTGTGTATAAACATGAAGGATATATCAGTCTTGGCTGAAAGCTAGAAAACAGTTAATATTTCTTCAATTTTTAAAGTAATTTTTATTAAGTTAAGGTAGCATTGGCTAAAAACACTATTTGATTTAGAAATCCTTTTTCATAGGCTCTTTAGGATGTACTGAAAATTACTCTTCTAAATGAAGACAACAAAAACATGATCCCAGAGTTACCTGGATATTTTCCTGCTCTTCACTGGCATTAACCCTAAGGACTAGGTAAGAAAATTAAATCAATGAGCTTAAACATTATTTTAATGCCTTTTTTCAAAAGAGGGGAGTGTTTATAGATGACATATAATTGTAAAGACATTCTTCAAAGAATAAATCTTTCCACAAATTTCTATTATTATTTCTATATATATATTGGTCCTTACATTTACACAGTCTCTTGTTGATGGAATTAGTTAAGAGAAGCTACCAGAACTTATCCGAATCAGGATAAAGACAAGTACCCAAATATGAAATAAGTCAGGAATAAAATAAGTAGCTCCTGAGCCATAACACATTTCAACCAACTCATAACCTATGACTATCTATGTCATAATGAAACTCACTGGATTCAGACTCAAATTTCATCCCTGTTGGGAATGGAAGACTATTTCAGGTTCATCTGTCTAGTGCCTGATCCCTATAGTTTATCAGCTACTTCTCCCAGCTAATCTATCTTCTATTCTCTTCCTTTCCCACCAAATGCTAACTGAGGAACTACAAAAAGGGGTCACAGAGAATTAAAAGGCTACTTGTACTATTTCCACTAGATCCTTCACTTTTTTTGAAAAATAAACCCATTCATTTGATAAATGGATCTCTCTTTTCTACTCCAACTATGTAATTCCAGTGGAGCGGTGACTTCCAAAATACCATTATTTGTCTCTGATTGAGTCATGGAGGTACTGTGTGACCCTTGCAGACCAAATATAATCACAAAGTCCTCAAAACTATGATACTAGTCTAATAGATAAACACACTCCTAAATGACCCAAAGTCATTCTCTGAGGGATTGTTTGAATACTTATGTCTTATAATGTGAGTTTATTTTATGGTCAGAAAAAATCTTTAGTGGATCAATCAGGTTATAAAGCTATGAGGTCTGAATTGAGGAACTTTCAACTAACGCACTATTACTTTTGTATAGCTTAGAGGCTTTCAATACTGAAAGCATCATGGAAAGAAAGAGAAGAGAGAATATTGATTTCCGTTTCTAAGGTCCTTGGAAATGTTTGTAGATTCCTGCAATGACTTGATTCCTTAACACTTTCTTCTATTAGTGAAATTCTTTATTTCAATTTTAGTTGCATTACTAAATTCCTTGTAAGTCACATGTCTAACACTACTTGGTTTGAGTAAATATATGACAGACACCTGTGTCACCAGCCATGATGCCTACAACATGCACAACTTAGAATAAAGTCAGTTATACTTTATTTCAACATAACCAGTACCAGTTACTGTTTTCTCAATATCAAAATTAGCACATCTCACCATTGTGTTAGTTTTAACATAATATTAAACTATTAATTATTATTTTTGAGAGTTCATTATTGATATATTTTCAGTTATTCACTCAAGGCACCTACAAAGATCATCCACCAGATGCATGTTTTTGTTAATTACTAGACTAAATATTAAACGATGCAGATCTAAGCATTAGACTTTTTTAATCATTCCCAATACAGAATCTAATTTCTTCACAAAATTATTTTTTTCTTTCCTATAACTCAATCCCTTTTACTAAATAATTGTATATTCACCCACATGGGTAAGAAATAAAACAGAGATATCACCCACCCTTTGCTAAATTCCCTTCAAACTATAGCACAATGACACAATCATATAGTAACATAAATAGTTTCACTTATTCAGATTTTCTCTCATTTCACTCCCATTCATTTGTGTTTAAAAGTATGCACTTTCCTCTATATGGAACCCAATCAACATGAAACAACTTCATGACCACAAGGATCCTGAAGTTGGCCTTCTATAGCTAAATACATGCACACCTTCCTTCCTACCTTAACACCTGCTAGTCAATTCTCCACATCTATAACATACTTTTAAGAGTGTTTGTTATATGGAGATGCCAGAGAAATAGCAGAGTAAATAACTCTGATTTTCTGCCTATTCTTTAATGAACAAAAGCAATCTCAGTAAGAGTGAGCTTTGGAGTTTTTACTTACTTAATCTAATCCTACACTTCCCAGCAAAGAAGTAATATTCAATATTATACTCATGTTGACAGTACCAGAAGGAGAAAAATGATCATAATTCTGAAAAAAATATTATTTTACCTGTCTGTTGGCTCACTGGAGGGCCACTTGAAAAGAAAGGTATTATTTTGCCCAACTCAGAAGTCATGTAAGACTCAAATAACAATGTGAGGACTGTTCATTGAAACATCTGCAGGCAAATATTTCAGCCACTGATGCTTAAGGCAATGGATAGCAGTTGAAGAAAACAAGAGACTAACAAACAATTTGGGAGGAAATAAATATCAATTATTAAATTTAATAAATGTAAATAATATATTTAGACTTATGTTCAACAGCATTCAAATTATATCTACCTTCAACTCAGTGTTCAGTCTGATTAAATATCTCTTACCAACTCTCACTTATTCCTAAAAGTGTGGAATAGTGAGTGTTCCTATATGGTTCAATTGTGACACAGTCTCACCAATTCTATACAAATAAGTGCAGTCTTTTTAATTGTTTTACCATTTCATTTTAAAACATAGCATTCAACAATTCCATGTTAGCCATTATTTAAAACTATGTTGACTATTAATTTTCAATAAAATACGACCTAAGAGTGATTTTTACAAAATGGGAGTGAATCTGTTTTCTATTTCCTACAACGGTTGCTTAAATGCATCACAACTAGAAAGGATAACAAAAAAAATTCCTTGTATAGTGTTTATAATGTAAGATAAACAGCGCTACCAAAATCTTTGTAGATAAAGTTTTTCACAAACAGCTGAAACTTATGGACTGTCCCTAGGGATATACATTAATAACTAGGTAGTCTTATATTATTTCTTACTTACTATAATAGGCTACAAGTAGCATGATCACTAAGAGCTTTATGAATGCAAAGTGTCACAGAAAACTTCCTGGAATAAATGGAATTAGATTTAAGACTTGACACATAGGTTGAATTTTATTGGATATGTCCCATTTAAGAAATGGGACAGATCAAGGTATAAAAACAATTTTCAGGGAATTATGAGTAGAAAATTTTGGTTGGGATAGATCAATTGGTTATACATTGAGCTACAGAGAAAGATTGGAAAGATGAACAGAATTCAAATTATGGAGGAAATCAAATATTAGATATCAATCATTCTGCTAATCAATCAATGTTAATTTCAAACTCTGATTAGTATTTACCAGGGATAGTTGTTGTGATCAGCACTGATAATACCAAGTTAAATTTAGTACCTCCCAACTATTTGAAGAATAAAGAGTAAGATCATGTATTATGAGAACTGGCACTGTTTTCTAAAGAAACTGATGTATGGGTTGAGACTAAAACTTGATAACCATTAACCAAGTAAGGGAGAGACAAGATTTGAAGTAGGGGAGAAGTATAATTGAGAGGCAGAAAGAGGGCAAAGGGAATGAGCAGAGAGAGTATGCATACTGAGAATTAAAAATAGTTCTGTCATCTTGAAGTTTACAGTGTGGAAATATAATTCAGGAACAACATTTGAAAATTAAATAATTATACCCTATTGTTGGTAGGAAAAAACCTTAAATATCACTAAGTTCATGTTGTTTTATTCTTTCAAAGCTTGCAACAATTTTGTGCACTTCCTTTATCTAATTACTTTACTTAGCAAAAAAGACATTTTTCATAATACTCTTTAGTGCAGAACCACATTATCACAAATTGTTAATTAGTCCAATTTGTGTGGCATGTGCCAGTAGGGCAGGAGATTTATCTTGTCTGTTCATTGATGTATCTCAGGTACCTAGAGTAATATTTGGTACAGATAGGAAACTCAGAAAACATTGAATGTCATAAATGAAAAATAATAAATTCTCAGAAAAGCATTTTTTTTCTTTTTCTTGAAGAATGCGTAGAAATAAAAGAAAGACTACCATTGATTTTCTAAGTTCAAGATTCATAGGCTTAAATTCATGGAAGAATAATAGGATTTTATTTGTTGTCCTGTAATTACCTTTAAGAAAAGAATCCCAGGGAGCAAAATTCCTTCCCACTCTGATTGTACCATATTGTCTGGGAAAGACTTCTCACGGAAACACACTGAATAAAAATCTGGACTGTGTAAGACATCGGCCAGCTCTCAGCTTTGAGCATATTCAAATTAGTCAAATGCCTTCTCTAAAAAGGACTGATGTGGGAGTACTTGACTTCTGATGCATTTTCACTGAGCACTAATCAGCAGCTAGCCTCCTGCTCCTAGTTAGCTCTCAGTTTTCAGATGAATTCAAGTTTAAACTTTGTAATGGTTTATATTTCAATTTTCTGTAGATATTTTAACAGCCTCAAACTCAATCTACTTAAACTCTAAGCATGGGGAAAATAAAATAACAATCTTTTTGTTTCTTTTTTATTTCTGAAAAAATTAACTTCATTGTCACATTTATGAAGCCTAGTACAGCTGGATACTATATGCTGGTGCTGTGGTGGGCAGTGCAAGTTTTCCTGAAAGTGGAAGGAATTCACTTAGACTAAGCTTTCTTCCAAACTGATAAAGTGTGGTGATACTGATAAAGTGTGGTGATACAATAGATACACTTGCATTGTAGCAAGAATGGACTTCAGAAGAAAACCCATTCTTACACTTTTTGTTCTCTTTTCCTTTGTTAACCAAAAACCTTTGAGCACTTATTATGGCAAAGTACTAATAATTCTCTCTTTCTGCAATTAGAAGAAATCCTTTCATTAATAACATACCCATCATGGATTTATCTTTTAGAATACTTGCTTTGGTGGCTGTTTACCATTTACTTTCTATTTTCTGAGACAGTCAAGAGTTTGACCTCTTTTTGGCCAATTTGATCTATGGCTTGCAGTATTATACTTTTAGATACTTTGAGGTTTTCCTAACATAACAATGATTTTATGAATTAGTGGATGTATGGTCCATATATCTTCAGTATTGTGCTTGAACATTCTTCAGCTAAGCAAGCAAGTTAATATTTACCAAATGCCCATATACTTCAAACTGAAATAATATTAATGAAGGCCTAGTGCATAGTTTTGAATTTTACATTAAAGTCAGATTTTTTAAATTAGATAAAGTTAGATAAAAATAGATAAAATTAGATGATTAGAAAATTAAATAAAATTATATAAGAAAAATTAATATGGAAAAGCAAAGTTTATCACCATTTGAACTGAAAGTCAGCATGAGATAGTGGCCATACTAGACTATGTGATGATGAATGATACTTATACATACAGGTTTTGTAAATTTCAGTAAGCTGCTTAACCTCCAAGTCTCTTGACTTCTCGGTTTCCTCATGCATAAGTTAATAATAATAATAATAATAATAATAATAATAATAATAATATGAAAGAGCTGCTATATTTGACTACTTAAGACATAACCACAACATAGGAAGGACTTATTAAACGCTAGCTATTATTATCAAAGTTAATCCACTGAAAACTCCAAGAATCATTACTGTACTTTGCTTATAGTAAGTAACCGTACATATTTCATTAAAATAGGAATCAGTTCTTTTGGGGAGATGTAGTTATCAGAAATATAATTCACAATTATAAATAATAGAAATAGACCAACTTTTCAGAAGAACAATTCAGTTGTCAGTAAGATCACAATATTTTTTCTTAAGACTCCAGATAATTAAAAAAAAAAAAAAAAAAGTCAGGGTTGAAACTACTTTTTTTGCCTCAGTTTGACCTGATGAAATAAACCGCCTTCTTCAAAACAGTCACACAATGGAAAGGCAACTTCAATATTTAACCTACACTGATGACATCACAGCCCATTCAGTTGAGAAAGGCAGTTCTGAGAAGCCATCCACAATGTGTGCTAATGAAATAGATGACCTGCTTCCTGCTACATTAGTTTCTTCTAGGAATAAAACTGATATTATCTGTAAAAGGAGATTAACCACTTGATTTTTAAGCAATCCTTCTTGAATATTTTGTTCTTCAAATTGATGTTTGGGAGAATTAGTAACAGTGCTTGAGACTGTATTTTTGCTGAAGGAAACCTGGAAGGCAACCACTCACTGTTTCCAATTGAGCATAAATATATCTTTCTTACCAGCTAAAATTTGTAGGCACCAATGTGTTTTAAACAGAGACAGTCACCTAAATATAAAACCATCCTTTCTTTGTTCTGCAGTGATTTTGTCAAGATTTTCTACAGACAAGTAAATTACACACAGTCCAGTACATAGACAAATTAAAGCCCAAGTGTCCAAGATTTTACAGGATAAAACATAAAGTAAATTATTTTATTTTGGAAAGAAAATGAGGTAATCATAAACAAAGTACTGCCTCAGGCAAAATAAACTCTTAGTATCTGTAGAATTCCTACTTTTGAACAAAACAACTTCTAGATAGACTGCTTATGAGAGAACACCAAAGTAACCAAATGAGGTAATTTATTTTATGACTTTGCGTTTTATAAACCCGTTAAAAGCAAGGAAATGTCTATCAAAGGTAATTGGCTCTGTTTTAGAATCAGAAGTGTGTTGTTCTTAAAAAAACATTAGGATGCAAGGTAGATTGTTTCTGAACAAATCAAATTCAAACTGATAAAGTTATAATAGATCCTCATGTGCCTGCAATTTAAAAAGTTGCATCAGATCATTAAGATACACAGTTTAAAGAAATCAGAACAAAAAATGCCTTTTTACCACTTGAAAATCTTAACTCTGTATCCAAAGACTGCTCCCACCAATTCTGGTTATTGCTTTACTGCTGAGGTACAGGTTTCTGGAGTAGCAAATGGGTCTGTACCTATAACCGCAGTCAGGGTATCACTAAGTAGAAGTTTAGAATACAATAGATTCCTTTTTCTGGTGGATTCTACCTACTATTATGGTAAAAAAAAAAAAAAAAAAAACATCCTGAATAGTTGAGACCAGACTAGTGTCAAGTGAGCAGGACAATTTTTTAATATAATTTATTTATATATAAATTTCACATCTCTGTGATCTATGGGGTTCACTCCCCCTCCCTGACCATTTCCATCCTGTCCAACCCCCCCCCCCAAGTTGTGTACTTCAATTTGTTTGTTGGCTTGTTTTGACTTTTCTTCATGTATTTTTGTTTATCTTTCCCATGTCCCATATAGTAGTGAAACCATTTGGTTTCTGTTTTTTTTTTCTTTTTGACTTGTTTCTGCTAATATGAATTCCTATAAGTCCATCCATGTTATCATAAAATCGTCCAATTTGTCACTTTTAATTGATAAGTAATAATCCATTGTGTATATATACCACATTTTTTTCATCCGGTCATATATATTGTAGCACTATTTATAATTGCAAGGACATAGAAACAACCAAAATGTCCTAAAACAGAGCAGGACAATTTGTTTGGCGTAGTGAAGCAACTAATCACTCTCTCCTTGGAATAGAGGATTTTCCTTTGTGAAGTGAATAAGCATATCCATATATGCTCCATTAAACTTTACTTATTGAATTACTAACTATTAAATAATTAATGATAGTCTACAAGATATTTTAGCAGCCTTGGACAGAGGTTGAAGAGAAGAAAAAAGGGGGAAATATATCCTGCATAATTTATTCTGACAAATATTTTAAAGAAAGAAATGAGAAGGACTAGCAATGACATTCATTGAAAAACTGCAGAATTCACAAAATCTGTGATAGTTTTATCTTATTATGTAGAATAGGGAAGAATGAGTTTCTATGGTATAATTAGAAACATAGAATTACACACTCTAATCACTTAGGTCTCCATTGATACCAGATTTAAACCTTTAGTCACATTGCCCCATAAGATTTTTACTAATTTTTTTTAACATTCTGCTATGTGTAATAAGTGCCACATGTTATTAGTTCTTACAACATTGTGTGTGGAAAAAAAAAGGGGGGCAAATGCTTCCAGTCTGTGCACCAAGGGAAAATAAATGATGCTTTTAAAATTTGGTTTTTGCATCCAGTCTCTTCCTACCTACGTGACAGGACAGTTGTAAGAGTCACAATGCAATTTAAAGAACAAAATTTATTAACAAGTTAGTAGCAAGGGAAATGAAAAGTCATTAATGCCACAAGTGGCCCAATCCCAATTATCGTTTAGTCCCAAAGAGCCAAACACATGTCCAAGAAAGCACCCCAAACCTGAAGCAGGTGTCCCACAATGTCCAGTCTTTCAGCAGACACAAATTCCTAGTTTTCCAATTCATCCTTTTGCTTTTTCTCTCTCCAGTGTTCCAAGCTGCTCAGCTTCTCCAAGATACTTCAACCTTTTCCAGCAGGTACTGATATAAAATCAGTTTTCCAAATTCCTGGCTTTCTCCAGGTACCAACTTTCCATCTTTCAAACAAGAAAATCTTTTTTCTTTACTTTCCCAAGCTGCCTCTTGCTCCGGTGCTCATGCCTGGTCACACTGTGACTCCTGGCCACACTCACCAGGCCTGCACTCAGCAACCCCCAGTGACCCCTAGGCCACCATCCTCGGTGTCTGACTCCACACCAGCTACTCCTTTGCTGGCAACTCTCCCACCATGGCTCCTCGCCACTACCAGCTCACCAGTCCCGGGGTCCTCCCACCACCTTGGCCTGCTTCAGCCACTCTTTACTGGCACACCATTATGGTGTCCCACCAATCTGGACGCTTCGGCCTCCCTCTCCTTTTTCACACTTCTCCTTTCTTCGCATGGGTCTTTCTCTCAGACCCGGCTCACCAGGACAATATGGTGCACAATCCAATTTTCAAATATGTCACTACTGGCTGCCATTCAGCTGAGTCACCCACTATCATTTACATCATACATTTCATTTTTTGCCTGATACTTTTATAACTTGACTAAAATTTTTTGACTATCAGTAGTCATTGTCAAACCAAATAACCACTGAAGTCTTGAAGAGAAGGCCATGACATACTCATTTTTTCATCTCCAGAATATTGGCTAATGAAAATGAGATTCCATATACGCATTGTTCCAAAACTGTGAACTAGTATCATGGGGCTTATGCTTATTTTCATCTTTTGAAATTAAGAATTGTTTTCATCTACCTTAGGGAGAGAAAAGTTTCATCCTCAAGATATTTAAGTGGAGATTTACATTGATAGGGGACAAGAATATTGATATAACATGCCTTGCTTAACATTGGAAGGGAAGAAGCAGCTGGGAAGTAAATTATTTCTCTTTTACTTTAGCAATGCAAATTTTAAGTAGGGCTAGGCAATATTGTGCAGATTTGACTTCTTTATTGTTGCAGTGTCCAGGTGAACAAAGCTTAGATTGGCTATAACAGGATGTGACTGATTACCCTTCATAAGGTTTCATAGTTTTCTTTCAAAAGAATAGAAAGGTGTGAGATGAGCGAAACAGGCCTTCTGTGGTGTGCAGGATTGACAAGGCTATGCTCTTGAAGGGGAGGAGAGACAAGCAGAGGGATAAAAGGAACAGGCTTGAAGGACCTGGAATCCTCCATTTTTGAGGGGTGGCCATGGGGCCAGCTCAGGAAGCAGCACGGAGCTGCACCAGGACAGGAAAGCAGGGAGGCCAAGAGCAATGGTCTGGGGCACTGGAAAGAATCCATTCTCATTACAAGTAAACTGATGGTATTTGTTAAAGGAGTCTAAAAAGCGTGAAATTTGAACTGTATGTTGGAGCTTGTTTTATCTAGTTTTGTTCAAATATCTTCAGAAAGGCTGTGAGCAGAAAGGCTGTCCGTTTAAGAAGACGGACCTGGTGTTGCTTTCTGTTTTACCTTGAAGCTTTCCTACTGTCTAAAGTTCAGATGGACACCAAAAGAGAAGTGAAATGCCATGTCTTGGACCACATGTTTGGAGGAAGCTGGGACAGATGCCAAAAGAGAAGAAAGGAACACCATGCTTTTGGAACACATGTTTGAAGAACTGCAAGGGTACCTATTAACTCAGATTGCTTGAAGATATGGAGTGGTAACCAGGGTTTACTTTGTAATAAAAATTAGTTTGTTCACTTTAAGAGCTTGGCCTGACTTTCAGGTGCAAGAAAGGCTGGGAGACAGAGGTATCTTTTTGTGTGTGGAAGCTTAGAGTTTAGTAAAAGTTTTTTGCCATTTTGCATCAGATTAAAAGGTAAAGGTTTTTGGGTTATTTTTTCTGATTTAGAAAGCTGGTGAAGAATTTTTGTGTAGTCTTAGCCTTGTCCTCCTTTTCACCAGATTTCAACATAACATTTTTCCAAAAAACAGTCATGAGTAGAGATTAAAAATTAATTCATTTAAATCATTTCTCCCTAATATCTCTCATTTATTTATTTGTCTTGGTAAAACACTGATGCAGAAATGACAGGTTTAAAATGAGGAAATATTTTTTTAACTCAATCTCTAACATGAATTTTCAAAATGACATGGAGCAATAACACAGAGGACAGCTAATTATAATATAATCTATAATACTGTCTCCCTAAATCAATATGTGGGTACCGTTTCCTTATACCTATCCTATATAATATTGTGTGCTACCACCAAGTGCTAATAAAAAATGATCTTGTTAAGAAATTTCCTCTAGTAATACTATGTATGTTTCCCTGAATTCATGCCTTGCAGTGAAGCAATACTTTCATTCCTGCCTAAAGCAGAGCACTTTCAAACCTGACACCAATCCTGGTACTCAGAAAACTATAAATGATTATCTCAACCATGGGCTACATAAAATAAATTAACTTTTAAATAGCATAAAAAAGAACCATGTGTCTAGACATATGGCATATTCACTAGCATTGTAAATGCTCATTGTCAGAGAAACCTCTTCCAGTTTGTCAAGAAGTTGAATCAAGTATTTCCTGCCATATAAGCCAGTGCTCTCTGTGGAGGCTCCTCATGGTTTATGGTGTGTCCACCCACTGAAATACTTATAATCACTGACAGTACAGAGATAAAAACCTGAAATCATAAATATGGGAAAATAAAAATACTAAGATCAATATTTAGGGGAAATCCAAACCTCAAATGGATGTTCTTACTCTAATAGAAAAAAATGAACTGTCCTGGTAATTGGTAGTTTGGATGAAGACTAGATTAAAAATGATAACCGGCATTTTGCCATAGGACATCTATAAACTTCCTAGTAGTATTTCTTGAAAGTTTTAAAATCATTGGTTTCCAAAGGTAGGTCAACCCTGGAGGAAAGAAAGTTGGAGTTCTACCTGCCACTTCTTAAACACTTCTGTGACATACAATATTTTTCATTTGTATTTTATAAGTGGAATCAAATCCTATCTCCCCACATGGAAGTAGGGTGAAACTGTATGTGATCATAAGCCTTGATGCTATAACTAGTCAGGACTTTGAGTTTGTGGAAATATATAAAATCTTCTCTTTAAATTACCTAGTTACACTTCTGCTTTACAAAAAAATAGAGTAGTCTTTTGGGAAAGTATATATCTATGTCCATGGTCCATGAATGTATGTGAAGACATTAGGTTAAAAGAAATTATACAGTAATTTGGGGATTCAGGGAAGGATGCAAATAGTAGGAAGGGATGGTTAAAGAGAAGGCATCTGGTATGTCTGAGTCAGATGCAACAGTGAGCCTAAGGATTGAGGGCAAATGATAACTTTCAAATACTTTAGTGATTGTTCCAGACTTTCCATGGAGGCAAATGTCAGTGTTTCTCATTCTTACAGCAATGTCTTTAAAGACAGTGTCTTCCATAACTTCAGGGGGGTCAATAAGTAATCACCCTCTCTTAGCAAGAATTCAATGACAGCTATTTTTTTTTTTTTTTTTTTT
>PVHY01011690.1:0-47042 GCA_004024945.1 Uropsilus gracilis | reverse complement strand
TTGGATGGGTGGAGGGGTGGATGGATGGATGGGTGGGTGAATGGATGGATGGGTGGGTGAATGGATGGGTGGGTGGAGGGGTATCTACCATAGGATAGTGATGGCTCTGGAGAGAAAACAGGGCACAGCAGACAATGCAAAGCTGAGTGCATGCTCATTGATTCCAGAGAGGCATCTACCGATGTTGCTTTCTGCCTCTCAGAATCAGGTTGAATCTGAAAACCAGGGTCAACAACTCCATTTAATTTCCCCAGAATCACCATGTTTTCTCCATCAGAGTCCCTTTTACCATCCATCTCACTCTGAAACACTTTCATTAATATCCTGGGTTTCACACTACAGTTGCTAACTTTTGATTTGTCTTCTCTCAGTGAGCAGATTGCAGGTGGAGGAGGGAGAGAAGGCAGCATATGGACCAAGAATGAGAGCAAGTCAGCACTAAAAGGGAGGACCATGAGCTTGGTGGTGAGGGGGTGGGGGGCGGGGCCTTGGGGTGTTTCCCTTACTGGTCACAACACCACATATGATTAAGGGTGCAAGGTCCATGCCTCCTCAGGGCTATGTCCCCCCATCCCAACACCTACAGACCTTCAGCCTAGACCACTGACCCTCCCTCCTCTGTCCACACGACTCCCACCCTCCCCTTCTAGTAGCCTCACCTCTGCAGTCACATTTCTAGGGTTTCATTGCCTCAGCTTTGCCAATGGCATTGGGATTTTGAAAGAAAAATCCTATGTATGGACCAGAACAAGGAGTGGGACGAGGTCCATCGCCACATCCAAGCTATGGGAGTGGATGAAAGGGCCGCGCACGTGAAAAAGTCACTCTTCCATTTCATGTCTAATTGACTAGAGCAGTTTCATTTTCATAGACTCCTGGGCACATTGGGTAACAGACCCGCCACAGGGGTTTCTACTTCCCACACACCATCTCTCGTGGATCCCAAGGCTCATCTCATCTTGCATTTTCAAACCTTAGAAATTAGGATTTTTTTTTAGAATTGATGGTAGAACATCATCTCGTGGTATTTTTTCACAATAGAAACACACACACATGCATGCACACTCACATGTACACACATACAGGCTCACATACATACACACATGCCCACACTCACATGCACACATATGTGTGCGCATTCACAATCTGCACACACAACACTCAGATGCATATGCATGCACTCACACTCACAAGCATAGACAAATGTGCGTAGACTCACATGCAGACATACATGTGCACACACTCACAAATAACACTCAGCTGACAGAGCATCTTTAACCATGAAATCCAGGTGATCACTTTGTTCAGAGAGATGTAGTTTATAATTCTTAGCACAATTATTAACAGCAATGCTGAGAAAAGTGTTACTGTGCGGTTGACAAAGTCAAAGCTTATGCTCCAAAGTTGGGTTGAGCCAACAGGAGCCCTCCTTGGTAGTGGGTGTGGTAACATGCACCCAGGCACCTCCGAACCATAGGCAGGGTTGTAAAGCCATCTGACGGCCACTCAAAAAAAAAAAAAGGAAAATAGTTAGAATTGCAAACTTGGACCGGATCCTCCACTCTGGACATGGACAATGCAGTGGATGCTGAGTGCTGAGCTGAGCAGAGCCCAGGCCCGGCCCCTGAGCCAGTCACACTTGGCTGCTGGACTCATCTGCCTCTGCCTCAGAGCCGGTGTCAGATTCCCTTGGAAAAGTTTTGCAGCTTAAATTAGGAAAAGAAAAGCGACTCATTATTGAAGTTGGCAGACCCCAAGGGTCGGGATCTGGCAGGTCTGGGCTGCGATCCCAGGTTCACCGCTGATGACTGAAAGAATCCCTTTACCTCAGCTTTGCAAAGACACCTCCCGGGGGAGCAAGAAAATGGACTGGGATATGGCCCTCAGGCGCACACATGCTGAGGAGACAGAGGTGCCCACTGCAAACGCTTGGCTCCGTAGCCATGGAGGAAATAAGAACAGAGCCGGGCACGGTGGCATGTGCCTATAAGCGACAGCTTATGGAGTTGCGACTGGGTCTGGGAATCACAGTTCCAAGTCTCACCCGGGGCAACACAGTGAGACCTAGTTCCAAAAAAATAGCTAGGCATGGTGGTGCGCACCTATAATCCTAGCTACTTGGGAGGCTGAGGATGGGGGTTGCTTGAGTCCGTGGTACCCTGGGCAACGTGAGTCTGAGGTTCCACAGGCAACATAGCGAGACCTAATCTCAATCAATCAATCAATCAAATAATAAATAAACAAACAAACAAATAAATAAATAAAATAAACCCTAAAGCATAATTACCAGGACATGGAAACAACCCAGATGCCCAAAACTGACGAATGGCTGGAAAAGCTGTGGTCTCTGTACACGATGGGGTATTATTCGCCCATCAAAGAAGACAAACTTATGTCATTTGCAGCAACATGGGTGGAGCTAGAAGGAATCACGTTGGTGGAAATAAGCCAGAAAGAAAAAGAGAAATGTGGGGTGGTCTCACTTAAAGGAGGGACAGAGGGAAAACAAATGGACAAGATTCATTTAAAACAGTCAATAGAGACAGGCACGTAGTTCGTGCCTGCAAGCTTCAGCCTATGAAGCCGCTGGGGCTGGGGATGGTGGTTTGAGTTCCGCCCGGGGCAACACAGAGAGACCTAGTCCCCCAAAAATAGCTGGGGGTGATAGCGCACCACCATGGGTGAAGTGCGCACACACGTGTGGCTCGCACACACGTGTGGCTTGGCCCCCCAGCATGCTCAGCAAGCTGGCTAGCCACACCAGGCCCTGGCACAGGGACCTCTGCTCAACTCTGCACACAACTGCTCTCAGGACCAGCAGCTTCTGCTTCTTGCCCTGAGAACACGAGAACGTTCCTGCAGTAAGTGCAAAGGGACCTGTTAGTCTCAGGCCTGAAAAATCACCCCTTTCTTGTGTGTGCCTCCTTCATTTTTACTTTCTCCATCTGCTTAGTGCCTGGGAACTCAGCAAACAGCACGATCCTTTATATCCCTTTATATCCCTTCCCACTTAAGTGGGAACTTTTATTAAAAACATTTAACATTTTGGTTACTACCAAGAGCAACACTTACTTCTAAAAGAAGGGGGGGCGGAGGGCGAAGGAAAGGAAAAGAAAGGAAAGTTCCCACCGAAACATGTTTCTGCTCACAGCATCTGTGAAGGATGATAGCAAACTTTGGACTCTATCATTCTAAGAAACTCTTTTATCTCGTATTTGAACAGTCTGCATGTGGGAGGCAAGGTTTCAATCCTGCCTACAAAGATGGAAATCTAGCCCAGCCTTCTCAGCACCCAACAGACCAGCTTGAGGGTGTTATTTCAATATTTCCCCTTAAAGGTAAGCTGAGTAGTTACATATGGCATCTGCCTTTGGAATATCCTTTTTGCACAACAAATTGTAAGTAAATATTCCTGCAGATGAGTGACTACGAGAGATTGAAATCAAATGAAACTTTTCCGATGTCTGTGAATGAACACATTCATCAAAATGGTTGTTCTTTGAAACATGGAACTTCAGAGGTTGTGATTTTCCCAGTAATGTATGCTTATGGTTAAAAAAAAAAAATCCACCTTATTAGCTCATTCAGACTCCCAGAGGCTCTGAGAATGGAGTATTAAGCAACCCACACTCCTTCTTTCTTGCTCTACACTGTAACTAAAAATAAATAAATAAATTAAAATATAGCAAAGTGAGATTTCTAAGCTAAGCACTTTGTACTGCTCGTGTTCAGAACATAAACTGTGACTTAACTATCAATGGCTACAGCCCCACCTCTGTCTTAACGACCGGTTTGATATATACTGTAGCTATTCATGTTAATTACATCATTAATAATGGTTGCTTAGAAGGACCTTTATGAACATAGTCACATCCGGAGATGGATAGGTCATCCGGGTACCTGCATGTGGGCTTTAAGGAGTCAGATCCCCAGCTTTAGAATGGGCCATGATTGATGATGCCAACAAGAAGGGAATCTGTCTGAACTTCCAAGTTCAATGTCTAACCTCTGATGGGGCAGGGAGGTGGGAGAGGTGCTTTTCCACACTTGGGGGTGGATCACATCTGGAGAATGAGAACCTCCAGGAAAGCCACCTGTAGCTACTCAGGTGTCCTACTTGCCCAGGGATGCTTGCACTTGGGTGTGCCTGGTTCCATTGGACTCCAAATAGCCCAAGCTAAGTGTCACTCTGGCCACAGCCCCTGTCACCACATAAGCTTCTTGCATCCATCTCATGGTGTGAGTGCTCAGAAGAGCATTATTATTACCCTTGCAGGCCCTGAAACACATTTTCTTTAAATGTTGATGAGACAAAACACACAACGTTGATCCCAACCAGGGCCACTGTCTGTGTGGGGGTGCACTTACACCCCCCGACCTTCTTGTAAGTTTCCTCCAGGTTACAAAGATGTGCACATCAGGTCCAGGGGGTGTCAGAATGAGTGTGTGCACCCCGAGAGGGAAGGGTGTTCTGCCAAGGATGGGGTCCATTTTGTGCCCTAAGCTCTTGGGAGAGACCCAGAATAGCTGCACACCTGAACTGGAATAAACAAGCTGGAAAACGGATGAATGAATGAATGAATGAATGAATGAATGAATGAATGAATGAATGAATGAATGAATGAATGAATGAATGAATACAAATGGTTGGTGAATACTAAAAACTCTGAGTCTTAGTACTGAGAACATTGATGACGTTCTTGTCACCAGAAATACACTATAGAAACTTAACTCAATGTAATCAGCTCATAGTTGATTAGGCTCCTTATAAGGCATTTCACTAAAGTCATAGTTTTCAAGAATCCACCATGAGCATGAGTGAGGACTTACTGGAATCGATCCTACAACGTGGGAAGATGGGGACTCAGAGAAGGAATTTCACTGCAGCCACACCACAGGGGAGGGGAGGCAGGGATAAATCAGAAGGATGCGATTCCACACCCAGGCTGTACTTCCTCCACCTCCTCTACCCGCCTTCTCCCTCTCCCTACAGCAGAGACTGCAAACTATTTGGTTTTGCAGGACCAAAGAGGCCAGGAAGAGAGTTCCAGCGAGAGCCAGAATTAATGAGGCATCTAGGATCATGAGCAGCTTTGATTTTCCTGCTAAATAATTTAGGGTTCAACTGCAGGGAATAGGGAGTCACTGAAATATTAAGCACGAGGTCTGACATCACCATTTTTCCAGTAACCAAGTCCAGAGATGGTGGTGGTTCTATTTCTCTCCCTCTTATAAATCCAAGTTCCCTTCATTATACTCTATCAGGGAACCAGTCAGGACTGGGTCTGACTCCTGGCCCCTGGTGGTGGAACTGTACATTTTCTTGTGAACCTCCATTTCCTGGTCTGTAGGATGGATATGATGAAACACTGAACACAGAGGTTACTGTCGGGGTCAAGTACATAACGATGTGCATGGATAGTACACACTTTCATGTGTGGCCTGTGTAAGCGCTGATAAGAGGATGGGCTGACACCCCCCCCCCCACAAACCGATATGTTGGTGTACAAACACCTTTGGAAATGCACCTTACAGAGAAAATTGACTTAAAATGAGGCCATTAAAATGGGCTCTAATTTAATAGGAGTGAGGGCCTTATAAGCAGGAGACAGTCCAGACACAGAGGGGAATGTGATTTGAAGAGACACTGGAGAAGAGAGTCATTTACAAGCAGAGAGAAGCCTGGAGAGATCCTTTGCCCTTGACCCCCAGAAGGAACCAATGCTGCTGACAGCTTGATTTCAGACTTTGAGCCTCTGAAGCCACAAGGAAATAAATTTCTGCTGTGTAATCTGCTCCGCTGTGGCACTCTGTTAAGGCAGCCCTAGCAAGTGGATGCAACAAATGCTGGGTGTGTGTTTGTTCCTTTTATTGTCCTCCCCTTTCTAGGTCTAGTCTTGAGAATTTTATATCTGACGAACGTTTGGGTCCCTGCCAGTCTTCCTGCCTCTGAGCTCAGGACAGCAAAGGGGGTTTCATCTGGCATGCCCACAATGCTTATCCATGGTAATTGTCTGGAGCACTGCAGAGACGGATGGTGAGGCAAACCCCAGACTCAGTGGTAAAAGCATCTGGATGGATAAATTTCTGCCACAGGCACTGGATGGGAAAGGGGGTGAGGGGGGAAGGGTGCACTATGGCTTCTCAACTCTGTCCTAAACTTTCTTATTCATCTGGAAAAAGCTTAGTTAGGTCAAGTCTTACTTTTTTGATGGCTCATGAGCTTATAGTTGCTTATTTCTGCCAACCATAGAAAATGTAAATGCATCGTTCTGCAGCAACTCCAAGGATATTTGGGATGTTGGCACATTCTTTCATTATAAGAAATTACACCAACTGGTCTTGAAACACCACATCATCCGGCACCCCCTCCCCCTTTTTATTGAGCTTCCTTGCCCGCTAGCCTTATTTGAGTCCATTACTTCCCCCAACCTGCCTCTTCCAGTCACAATTCCAGACACTTGAGAAAGAAAAAGAAAAACACCCATTGGATGATGTCACAGCTTCTGGCACTTTCTAGTTGACATGTCTGAAGTGTTCAGACCTAGCTAGCAAAGCCCCACACCCATCCACCTCCTACTGGCAAAATGGCAGTAATTCTCATGTGACCTGACCACCTGGATCGCATGTCCATCCTGGGCCAATGATGGGGGTGGGAGAAAGGCCAACACTGATTGACTGGGCTGAGTCCCAGGTTAGTACCAGCTGCAGGAGCAGCGGACCACAGCAATTAGAGATGAGAGAATCCTTACTACAGGTCAGCCACAGCATTTCTCTCTGCCTCCCTGGCTGTCAAGCTAAGCCTGCCTCCCATTTATTGTCAATTCCCCAAACTATGTCCCCTCATGAGAATATATAGTCACTTATTCCCTGAAGAAGTGTCATGTGGATTCAAGTGAAACCTTCCGTGACTGGATGATGGGAACCTACCACTAGCCACAGCAAAGAACTATCTTGATAGCTTAGGAACAAGCATGAAAATCACTAGTGATGGAGGAGATGGGCACAGAAGGAAAGCTGGTTGTCTGGATGGAGGTGGAAAAGTGACTTTACATATGAAAGGTGGAGACTGTTTTACAAGACTGATCGGGAGGTGGAATTACAAAGGGGGGCGGTGAGTGGCTTAGAGGGACAATGTGAATCTTTATACTGCAGGAAGCCACCAGGTCTGAGTGTGAGACAGGTGTGTACAGTTACCCGCAATAATTCAAAATGTCTCAGTCTCTTTGTTAACACTGAATAGAACAGGGAGGGCATGTGATTGTCCTTTCCACCGTCCACTCTGAACAGCCGTTGGAGGTTGCCAGGCATACGACATGAAGAAGAATTCAGAGGTTGCATTTGCCTGCATGGGAAAGGATGTCATGTTTGAGTAAAGATGTGTGGATGGGTTCCTGGAATAATACAACTTGGCCCTACTCTCTGTTCCTGAAGCATCTGTTGGCAAATCGTTATTCTGTAGGTAATAGCTACCTTAAAAAATGACTCTGGGAACCTCTGACAAATCCACCTGTATTGCGAATAATCTAATTAACCTAATCCTGACTTTGCAGTGTGTGAACACATACATTGCAATTAAGGCAGTGATGGGCCTCATCTATAAATAATATGCACAGAGAGAGAAAAATTGTGTTCAAGAGTAAAGGAACATCTCTAGTGATTAAGCACCATAGCATCCGGCAACAGGGCAGAGAGAGAAATCCGAGTATGTTTTTGCTTCTGGAGAAGTAGAGCATGAAGAAAGAAAAGGGGAGGAGGGATAGACAGGGTCTGAAGTGAGTTCTGACAAATAAAATTTAGGCTCCATAATATTTGTAGGATCACCCTTGGGGAGCCGGTGGTGATAAATAAATGCACAAGAAGTCAATTCAACGAAAGTCAATTCATTAAACAAAAATAATATATTCCTGGAGCATTACTGTAAGTGGCTTTATCCTTGCAACTCTTTTGCTTCCACTCAGGGACAACTTATGAGATGGCTTGCAACATCCTCTGTGATTTGTGTGTGAAATCATGAGGAAGGGTGTGTTTGACACATGCATCAGACTATTTGTTTATTGATTTCCTGAGAATGTCTTCAAAGAGTGAACTGAAGCCCAGGTAAGCTGTTATCAAAGGATGTAGGAGGCTGGGATCTGCTTCAGAGAACTGGCATGACCTCATCCAAGTCATTTTATTCACTGCATTTCTCAATATCCTCGACTGTCATACAGGACCAAAAAAGAAAAAAAAAATCCATCTTCTTCCCCAGCTTGAAAAATGCATTGGAAGGAATGATCAGAAATAGCTGCTGACGTCTCTCTGCCCCTGGAGCCTGGAATACATCTGTCAGATACTTATTTGACAGTTTGTAAAAGTCCAATTCTTTTCTTAAGATATCTGCTGACTGCCAGGACCTTCCACTCTCATGGGCATATTGGGTTTCTGTTTCTTGTCCTCCATGCATTTTTATTCTTCTCTGTACCCTTAGAGCTGTTGAGTAGCCTTTGCATTAAAATTGACCCTAACATCAAAAGCAGCTCCTTTCCCTGACAACAGACACACATGCAGAGTAGTCTGATAGAGACATCGTGTAGGTAGCAGACCCCACCTGTCAGGATAAGGAATGCTGCAGTAACAAAAGGCTTAGATTCGGCAGAAGCCTGCTCCTCATTCTGATGATGTACCCAGATGGACTGGATGGGCTGAGCCAGGAGGAAAAGGGGCTTGTTCTTGCAGGTCTCTCTGGGACTCTAGGTTACCAGGGGAGAGTCATCATCTCAGATGTTTCTGGACATTGTACCCAAGGGGACAGGATGCTGACAAAGTCCCACATCAACAAAAGGATGATCCATGCTGAAACTCAGTGCTCAGGGATGGAGGGAATCCCAAGACTCCATTTAAACCACCAAAGCTTCATTTAAACTTCTATGAGGGATAGAGGGAAAACAAGCAAACAAAGGGACAAGAGAAATTTAGAACTGTCAACAGAACTGAAGCATAGAGCAAGAGAGGGGGAGGGGAGGAAAACCTGGGGAGGGATGAGCACAAGAGATTAAGATGGTTCATGGGTGATAAGATGGTGGGAGAACCTCAGGGTAGACAATGATGCAATGTGTGTGTGTAAAGCAGACTAAATCAAATAAATAAACAAACAAACAAATAAATAAATAAGCTACCTCATGGGAGGTGAAGCAGAATATTTGGTGATGAATCCTAGTAGGGGCCTCATGCACTTTCTATGGGATGTTGGGGTGTACACATTTCAGTCGCATTGCGTCTCCAGCCCCAGGCATCACTGATATCGGGAGTAAGCTCACAAGAATAGTCAGGCTGTCTGGCCCTGTTCTCTCTGTTCTCTCCCACCCGGATGTGACTTGTAACCTTGACTGTTTGGAGCAAAGGTGTCTTCCAAATCCAGCTCTCTGCAACCCTTATCCTCCAGCTCAGCTCCAGCTGCCCTCTGCTAAGCCAAGGTTCTGGTACATGTTGAAGCCACGATTTGCAAAAGGCTGTTTCAGTGTTTGGTCTGGCACCAGCCCCCCTCTGTCTTTTCTCTGAGTGGGTATTTTGGGCGCTGGAAGAAGACCTGATTGGTGGCTTTTGCTCCCAGTTACACAACCAGAAGTGACTGTGTACATGGAAACAAGTGACTAGATTTAGGATCCTGTGGATGTAACTCTTACCACTTGGGCAACTTCTCCGAACCTCTACTCTTTGATGAGAAAGGGAATAACTTCCCCATTCTGATTAGTCACTGCAGTCTAGACCTAGAAAGTGCACTGTAATCTCCAAAGCAGACTGCAAGCACCAGGCATGAATATAATTGCAGACAAGCAAGACTCTGTTACAGCAGATCCAGAAGTTGACCCGACTCCTAGGAATGGGAATCTGTGCTTCTCATTTCCTTCTGGTTACAGTAAAAAGGCATTTTATGGTCTGATACCAAGTAGAAGTCAAGCTTTCCTACTCCTCCGGTTCTGACTGTCTGCATGATTTAATAATACTGTCCATATTGGAAGATGATGCAGTTATGTCAGTTATTAGAGAATTACATTTTTGTGTTCTGCTAAAGGGAAGTAAAGATTAGCTCTGCCAGATGCACACATAAAACTAGATAGAAGCATACCTCCAAGTCAACCCATCCATCTTCCCCTAGGATATGTCAACATGTGGGCTTTGTGAAATATGGACTTGTATTAAAAATGCTAAATGCACTTTTTAAGTGTAACTGGTACAGAAAGAAGCTCCCTTTTGTGCATGTGTTTGTTTTTTGCTTATTGTTGTTTGGTATTCTTTTTCCTCAACTGGACTGTCTGTGCTTGTTAAGCATCGGTAAATGGCCAGTTATGAAACAAACACAAAATATACATATAAATATTTAATAAGAAATGATAGCAGAAATAATAGTGAGCATTTGTTGCTCCACTGGAAAGCTATATTCATTATTCTACAAATTATTCTCCCATAAATATTTCAGAAACTTGGAGGGAAAAAGGCTAGAAAAGTGTACCCAGTACTTGGTTGAAAGCATTTTTGCAACCACACGATGATGAATTCCAATCCTGCTTTCAGTGCTGAGGTATGAGATCCATCTTTTGGTCGCTTGTAGGAGATGGAGTTATTTCATGTTGCTGTCATAATGCACACATAAATAAGAAAAAAAGCACTGATTAGCATGCAGGAACTCTGGCTCATTCTTGATCACATGACCAACCAACTATTTCTCGGGATTGGCCGAGGTGAAGGAATAGAACTCTTATGGTGAAAGATAGTCTAAGAAAGGGGGGGGGGGAAAGCAAGCCATTTTTTTAATCCTAGCACAATGCATCATAAAATCTGAGTTTCCTCAGCCTATTGATTTTGATAGAAGCAATTTATCTTGCAGTCAGCACATATTTGTTAAGTGCCTACTATGTGCTAAGCATCACACTATATGCTGAAGGTACAAGAAGAATAGAATGATGTGTGATATCGCTGAATGTCTGAGGAGAAGTTCTACTTTGGTTAATTAATTTTATATAAAACACAGGCTCATTTAGAGGAGTGAATGGGATTAATGCTATTTCCCATTGATGGTGAAAGAATCAGCAAATCTATCCATTGTACAGTAAAAGTGGTGGCTAAGAAGTGGTTGGATGATCTCAAGGGCATTGCCTTGGACAGAGAAAGGCTGGCTGTGATGTCCAAGAGGTTTTGTGTTATTCTTCCAGTAAATCAATGAAGGGTAGTGGATGAACTTCAAGAAATCATAACTTCTGCATTTAAATTATTTTTATCCAGATGTGGACAGATATCGCCATTTCTCTTATCATGAGCCGCAAGCTATTATCAAGGCGATATCAAGGCTACTGTTGTCCCAAACCAAACCACAGGCTTGCGTTGGTAATGAACATAATTCACTCCTTGCCAGAGATCTGAGTTGATAAGTGCTGTAGTGAGTGGTGACACTGAAGATGCTGGTGCTACAAGGCGGTAAATGGCATTGAAACTTAGCCAAAAGATGGGCCAGTATCAAACTGGTCACTGTCTAGATCCTTCCACCCAAGTGCACAATTGCAAGACCACTCAGGGTTAGGGAACATCAATGAGGCTTACTGAACAAACAAGGGAAAACAAAGAGTCACTAATGCTACACGTGGCCTGTTATCGTAACCCAGTTATTATCCAGTGTTCTAAAATCCTAAACAGAAGGCATCTGAAATGGTATCTTCCTGCCACTCAAGACCTGAAACAAGTACTCCCAACAAAAGCCCCAGATGTCGTCTTCTACCTTTCAAACAGAAGACCAAGATGGTGCCTCAACAGTTGCCCTGTCTCTTGTGTTACAGGCTCATTCTCTTACTACTCAAAACCTCAGTTTCCTCCTCCAGAAAATGGGGGTAATGTTATAGAGTTATGGTAAAAGTGGAATAAAATAATGCATGCTTCAGTTTTTAAGGTGAAAGAACAAGGAAGAGGACGAAAAGAAGTGATGATGGTGTAATCACCCAAATTCATCTGGAAGCAAAGGATGACAGATCTTGTGGTTGGTGAAAAATCTCATGCATCCCAATAAAACTAGATGTTCTGTGTGTTTAACTCAATAGTTTATACAGCAAATAGGTTTTCTCTCTTTTTTTGTAAACTGAAAATAATCACAAGAACATGGCTATAATTCACTGTCATAGCCTTGAGGAAGCCTCATGCAATCGAAGAAGATACACATAAAACTGTGATAAATTGAAAGCCTATTTGAAATATGTAGTCATAGTGAACACTTCTTGTTTAATTGCATTCCGCTTACATAACTAAAAGACCTAAATTAAAGCATAACCATGTTTCTAATGATCCTATCCTCTTCCCTCCCCCCAACAGAAAGAAGCTCAAGGTGTTAAAATACTTATGCTTTGGGAATCTAGATAACTAATGTATAAATTAAACATGCATTTCATACACTTATTTACATAAATGAAAAAGAAGCAGAAATTCCCACTCCTCGTGGCTGAATCCTTCTTCATGCTTCAGGAAAACTTGCCATAGTTTTTTTCCAAAGCATAGAAAAGTTTCTCAAGAAAGTAATGCCAGGTACATATTTCAAAAGTTTGGGTGGCTTTGCATAGACGCTGAAGTGCTGAGAATATAGAACGCAAGCCAGTATATCTAATTATCTTTATGAAATCTCTCAAAATCAATGGCATTAGTCTCCAAACCAGCTGCAGCTGGGGAAGTCAGACAGAGCAGCGTGTCACTGAGGTTACTGAGAACTACGGCTTTCTTCTTAATAGCACTATTTTTATGGAACAGGGAATGTTGGAATCATCATATTGTTAACTCTCTTAAGAAGCCAAATAGAACTTAACCATTCGGGGTAGAGAAGTCATTCCAACTCCTTCTCAATCTGGGAGGTAATTTTAACTCCATATATCCCAATACCCGGGGTTTTGAGATACAACCCTGGGTCCAGATAACTGATGACCTTAATTTTACTGGATTGTGCAGTCATCCTATGGTAATTATGGTTGCTGAGGAAAATTGGAGGGAAATAATTATCGGGGTGCTGTGATCTTATAAATGTTCTTATAAATCAGATGTGATTTATAAATCTTATAAATCACAGAGTATGATTCACATAGAAACAAGAGCTAGCCTTTCAAACAGAATCATTCTAGGGAATTCTGGAAATCTGGAATCCTGAAGAAACTGTCAACTCTAGATATTTTATGGAGTATATGTAGGTATCTTCCCTTATCAGTGGCAGTTCCATCCCAAGAACCCCAGTGATAACTGAAGCCACAGACAGTATCAGTATCAAACATACAGATTCTATGCTTTTTCCTATCCATGTATGTTTACAAAAATGTAGTATGCAAATTAGGCAAAGTAAGCTATTCACAACAACAACTAATACACAAAACAATTATAACTACCTACTGTGATGAAGTTATGTGAAAGTGACTTCTTCTCCTCTCACTTTCTCTAAATAACAGTTGTAGTATGGTTGATGAGGAATGACTAAAACCATGAAAACAAGTCACAAAGAAGTGTAGACCACTGTGGTTCATAAAAAAGTGAAAGCTCATAGGTAAGGAGAGGGAGGGAGTGGGGTGAGAGGAAGGAGTCAGTCAGTAGGATAGTGGTGAATGAAGTGAAACTTTGGAGGTGGGTATGGTGGGTGGTATGTGCATTTGGTAGGGTGTGAAGATGAATCCCTGAACTTACACAGTATTGCAAACCTAAGGTATACCACAAAAACATAGATCTAAAAACTACCAAGAAAACCTAAAATGCTAATAGGCAAAGAGGCTGGAGTCATTGTTTAAGGTATTATTGTGAGAAAGAAAAAGAGGAAAAGAGACTGGAAAGAAGCAAAAACCACCCCAAATATCCATCAGGAAAATAACATTGATCCATTCATCCAACAATTATTAAGTGTGTTCTCTGTGGTAGTCTCTGCGCTAGTAATAGGTGATCCTGGGAGACACAATCCTACTTGAATGGAGTGTGCTGTTTGGTGGGGGACTGGGGCATTAGGGAATAATATTAAAGAGAAACATGTTTTGATGAGGCAACCCATCAAAACAGGAATGAATTTAAAGGAAACCCAAACTTATGGAAAAAAGTACTTCACTTTAGAAAGTGGTTTTAGGGACTCCTGAGGGGAAGAGGGCCTCTCTGTTTCCATCTGTCTTGTCTGTCTGTATGTCTGCCTATCTCTCTATCTCTTGCTCTCTCCCTCTCTCTGTCTCTCACCCCACCCCTATTTCACAGTAGATATATGAGACAAACAGGAGGAAGAATTACAGGGCAGGGGACAGTATTATGAATTGTGTCCCAAACCACTAATAGATATTTTAGACTCGACCCTAAAAGAATCCCAGAAGAAGAATGGAAGTGATGATAGAGGTTTCAGCAGGACTGATGGGGATCAACATGTTTTAGTAATGTTGCTCTGCTGGTTCATGGAGGAAAATGAAATCAAACAAGGCTAGAGGAAGAAAACCTACTAGAAGGTAATCACAGTTCCAGGAAAGAGGTGGGGCAAGCAGAAGGGGCATGGAAAGGGTAAGAAGATTCAAAAGTCTTCAGGAGTGGGCAGTCTATTAGACAGGACCACTGGATCAGGGGCTGAAGATGTCATCATTAAGAAACACATAGGGTCAATTGAAGATGGAAAGGGGGACAATATAGAAGTCAATTGGTCTACCCATAAGATTTTGCTAACTTCATATGCAGGTGTGACTTCATTTGTTTATTTTTACAATATAGAACAAATGCCTAACAACACTTGATGCAACACTTACTTACCTCCAAGTCTAGCAGAATACAGACCCTCTGGGTGGAAGTAGAAAGGGGGGAAGAGAATCCTGAATCTTGACTCTCTTTATAAATGAGTTTTAATTCATGCCTCTCGAAGTTAGGTCCTTTTATTAGAGACTGTAAATCTCGGAGAGAGAGAAGTCATGGGATTCTGAAATTGCCTTATAAATTAGTTGCTGGTAGTGAAACAGTTGTTTAGTTTGTTGAGGGGCCAGCACGGGGAGGGATGTTGGTGTTGAAATAATTATTGAACATTACTGAACCAAATAATTAAACTGTGCTGTAAAATTACAGCTATGGTAATATTCCCATCATCATTTGTTTTGTTTCTCCTAATTTAAATTATGATTTTTTTGTTACTGCTTTGCAAAGCTCCACTAGAATAGTCAAACTTGGAATTAAAATCAGCCTGCAAAAGTTATACAAGGTGATCCAATATGCTCCACTAGCAATTATTCATGGCAAATAATATCACGAAGCTCTTAAATCCTTGTTGTAAAGCTAGCTGGACATGCATCAACTAAACCCTTAGATATTTATAGCTATCAGAAATGAGGTAGGACTAGCTGAAACAATCAAAATGCAAAGGAGAAATCTCAAAGTCCAAGGGAACATCTTGGAATATCAGATTTCTATTTCCTTACCATGCTAAATCTTGGTAGTGCAGACCAGGGAGAAGGTGCTGAACTTTTCAAGTAACTCAAGTGAATGCCATAGTCCCTCCTTCACTTCCCACACCAGGCAGCTAACTCTTTTCATTTTATCTATAAAATTCTGGAGAGAACAACAGTGAACTCGTTTCATGGCACCCTATCATAGCAGAGGGATGGTGGTCAAGAATCCTGATGATCACCTTCATCATCATCATTATCATTATTATCATCATCACCACTATCACCATCACTATTTTCATTGCTATCATCACCCAGGAGCAAAGGAGACTGGTAAATTATTGATTGAATCATTCTCAGACTTGTAATATGAACTCAGTAGTCATTATATATAAATCTCACAATCTCAAATGTTTTACTCTGTTCCCTATTTTGAAGATATTAATATTAGTACCCACATAATGAGAGGATATGGGTAATCCCTGTGCTGGATGCCTGTTCTGCAGTGTATTCAGTGGGTGTGAAGCAACCATATTCTGAATAGAATTCCTTCCCATTTCTCAGATTCCTGGATCAGATTCCCAACTAAAATCACATATGATTTCATAGTCCACCAGAAACAAGTAATTGGAAATTCAATACACAGTTGGTGCCCATCCCTAGTCACTCAAAATGGACAACTAAAGAGTCATGTTGCTTTGAAATGTGCTGAAAGCACTTTCTAGAATTTGCTTGGAAGGAAAAAAAGAACAAATTCTAAGATATCAGAATGAAGAGAGATGGTTCTGACTTAACTTCCTCTTTGTCCTTCCTCTATTCCCCAGTCCTCCTGTGCACAAAACCACTTAACTGCTTTTCTTGTGTGGTCCAGCAGACATAAAGACATGTCTCTAGGAAAAGGTTCACAAAAAATTAGAGTATATACATAAAGGTCCACTTAAAAGGACTAAAGGAAACTCCTCAACAAAAGAAAAAAAGAACAACAGATTCTAACAATGTTGGATCAGTAATCAACATAATTCAATTTTTACTCTTTCATTCTCACTTTCACTAGCTGGGATTTTTTATCAGAGCCCCACGAAATTCATTTCTACATCTGGCAAATGGCAGATATCAAGACTATCTGTGTACCTACTCTGTGCACAGTAGGTACTAAGAAAATGTTGGTTATGGTGATGGGTGGAAGGAGTTCAGGGAAACAAAGGAGATGATGAAAATCAGGAAACAAAAAGCATCAGTCAGCGTAGGCTAGGTTATGCTTCTGTAATAAGCATCCCTGAACTTAGAGGTTCATAACAACAGTTCATGTCTCTGTCACTCCATGTCCTTGCCACAGGTTGGCTGGAGTTTCTACTCTGTGATCACTCAAAGGCACAAGCTGACTGACAGAGATCCATCTCAACTCACACATCCAAAATCCCAAGCAAGGTCCAGGAAATGAGGTCATTCAGAATGTCTCCCCAGACTCCTACCCAGGGAGATCCTCATCACTTCTGTGTTCATTCCATCACAAAGTGAACCACATGACCAAGCTCAACCTCCAAGTAGCGGAGGTATATGATTCTGCTGTATATCTTGAGGAAGTTGTCTTAGTTAGCTAGGACTACAATCACAAAATCCCACAGACAGGGTTTCTGAAACAACAGGGATTTATTTTTCACAGATCTCAAAGCTAGGAGACCTAAGCTTATAATGCCAGGAGATTTGGTTTATGGAGAAAACCCATTTTTTGGCTTGCAGACAAACCTGCTTTCTTACTGAGAGAGAGAGAAAAAGAGAGAGAGATTTTGGCATATCTGCATTTTTAGTTTTTTAGAAAGGTACTAAATGCATCACAGATCCCCAGCCTCTCATATCAACCCAATTACTTCTCAAGGGTCCTATATCCAAAAGCCATCACAGCAGGATAAAGATTCTGACATGTCGATAACACGAATGGGAAGCACAGGAATTCCATCTGTAATGAAGGACCCTGAGATACAAAGTCCATCACCATGATGACCTCCACACACCTGGAGGCCCGTGTACCCTTGTCAGCTCAGCCTCAATGTCCAAAGACCACATAATTGATTTAAAAGAACTACTGAAAGGGAGAGACAGCAGAACAAGATGGAGGGGGCTGGAACCCCATTTCTCACTTTGCCTTGGCAAGTGTCATACTGAACACTTGCCAGTGTCAGCGTGCAGAAGGCCCCCGGGTCTCAGAGCCTCTTTCCCCATGCCACCTGAGTCCCTCCCTTAGGCACATCACTTCCTGTGCTCATTCTCTTGCTTCTGTCCCCATGGAATAAAAATGCTGCCGACTGCACCATGCGGTCTTGTAAGATTTCATCGAGTAAATAGGAATCAACATGTGCCAACGTGAACTGAGTAGTCACCACTTAACCAGCACTTGGACAAGCATCTGACTTGCCTTATTTAGTTTTCTCAATATCGTAGAGACAATATAAGGTTTTACAGGTTAGTTAATTAAGATAGAACCAAGCTAAGTAACTCAGCTAAGCTTCTCAGAAGTGGCAAGTGAAGGAATCAGAATCCAACTGCAAAATTGACGATCCAAGGTTCTGGAGTTTTAACCTTTTTATTTTATTACTCACCAGTTTAAGAAGGTTATTACAGAGAGGCCATGTCATTTATCATTCAAATTGGGGGATGCCTATCAGTGAAAAGGGGATTGTAATGACCACACTAAAATGTAGATATAGACCAGGGTCTGACCCAGCAGATCTAAAGGTACTGGCACGCTGATGATTGACCACAGTGATTGATAAGTATATATTGGATAGCATTCTTTTGGTCTCCTTCCTTCTCTTAATCACTGCTCATTTCTCAATCATGGGAAACATTTCCATCTGGCAAAGAGATATGGACTGTGGGGTCTTGAGGAGAATGACAGCCTCCAGACAGACACAGTGCAATGAGTCAGGAGCCAGTGCACTTCCAGAAGGACCCCTTCACATCCATGTTCATTGGAAAGCAAAGTCACCCAGAAGGAGCCTGCGGCAGTGTTCTCCCTTCTCTTATAAGGCCAGCATGGGAACCTATGGGTCATTTATCCCTGAGGACATCTCCAAGTCAAAGCCTCATGTCTCAGAAGACACCTGCTTTGGAACGGTCCCTGCTGGTTGGAATACAATCATTAAACCCAAGATCAGAGTCAGAGCAAATCACAGGGACATTTTTTAAGACCAACTAACATAAATTCTAACCAGAAGTTTTTAGGGTATGTCTAAAAGTGTGAGCTTTAGACATTTTCATGAAGTCAGAGTGACTGAAGGGCCTGCTATCTTATCTGGCCTTGTAAGCCTAGGACTGTGTGCACAGAGTCACACATTAGAAACCCCCAATCTTTAAGCAAAGTCCTTTATAAAAGATACTTTGGCATCAAATAGTTTCTGCTTAATTCAAAGATGCAGAGGAAAGACACAAGAAAACATGGAGGTGATGGACAGGGCTTGGCATCTTCCCCCTCCTTCCGAGCCCCATCCATACCCATTATTATGCTACCACAGTTGATGTATTTTATTACCATTTCATCATAATTTAAAACTTTAAGTCCACTGATCACCTTGTGCACAAAATGGAAAGTGGTAGCAGGTAGGTTGCATTTCTTGAAATGGAAACATAATGAAGAGTTGGGCCACCACAGAGTGATGGAGCAAGGTCAGGTTTTTAGCATAAAGAAAATGCTTATGTTGAAGGGAATGACTCAGGGAAGAACTGGAAAGGTTGAATTGTCTTGTATAGAAATCTTGTCTTTCTCTTCTCTTTCATCCTCTCCTTCCTATTTACTCACAGACATTGTGGTGGTCATATTCCCTCCCTCTTGTTCCCTGACTCTTTCCCCCCAAGGCATTTGTGATTTAGCCATCACTAGAAGGGAACTCTCTGGGTTACCGTTTTCATACCATGTTAGCACTAAGTTACTGAGAAGGGGAGAGACGTCTCTGCAATAAACAGGGCTACAGACTAGAAAGAGGACATTTTGCTGTACCTGGATATTTTCAGCAAACAGTTTCAGTCTCTCCAACTTACAAGCAAGACCAAACATGACACTTGTGAAAGGTGATACAATAATAATTAAGGGGTAAAATTAGAATAATCTCATCCATTAAAGAGATGAGGGGATTTTGTGGTGTGCTCACTTATCTCAAGGAAGAAAAGTAGATCTCAGGCTCATAATACTTGTTAAGTAAAAAAAAAAAAATCTGGAACACAAAATTCTATTTACAGAATAATAGAAACTTTATCTCCATCATTTAGATTCCTGAATGGAAACTTGCTGAATAAATGCTTAAAACATGTGTCTGTTGTGTGGTTACAAAGAAAAAGATCAAGATGGCACACATAACGTTAATAGTGAGACCATTAGAAGTGACTTTTCTTCTTTGTGCTTTTTTCTGTATTCTTCATGCTATTTACAATGAAGTGATATTTTAAAGTAATTATTAAAAAGTATTTATTTGACTTATCTTTGATACTGACCCGGGATGGAGGAAGATTAAGTGTGGGCTCTAAACAACTGAAATCATTACCAAAAAGAAAAGAAAAACAAATGCCTCTCTTGTTTTGGTGAGTATCGATTTACATAACACCAGGAAAAAGGAATTGGCTCCTTCCAGTAACAAATGATGATTAACCAGTGACTCTAATTTCAAACCTGCCTAAGTAGAAACATAAATTTAAGAAGATAAACTGAACATGGTGAACTGTTCTAAGGAGTAATTTTTTCTTAAGGATTCCATGCAACAGCTAACAGTTTTAAAAGACAGTTTGGGATTTTCCATCATCAAGAAAATAAACACACAAATTCAATCACGGATTCCCAAATGCCTGCCTTTGTTCCATGCCGTCTGCGATAATGCATATTCCAGTGTTTGATGAAAAGAGGAAAATTGGCAATTTAAAACCAAAGTAAACGTCTTAATTCAGGTTGTATCTTTTCTACTCTTTTGGATATGATGTTTCTTTTCTGAAATGTTGGTAATTTTTTTGAACTAACTAAACTTCCAAAGGTCAAACAAACACCCCCCTTATTATTATTGTTTTATTATTACCATTATCATTATTGAAATACTGTCTTATATTGAAGTCACTAATATATTTGGCTAAAGAATGAAATACCCTATCTAGTGTTTCATTTTTGAACCAATCTTAAAGTAGAAGATTTATGGGGAATAGTCTGGGACTCAAGTGATTTGAGAAGAAAAGCGATGAATTATTTATATGATGGGACAAGAATTATTAAAATGATTTCCCTGAAATGACTCCTCCTCTGCCTGTCAGTTCGCCTTCCACTCCCCACCCTTCTCCCCCCCCACCCTGCCCTCCAAGGCAGCCCAGTTTGCTGGAAGGATTAATTAGAGGTTTGTCAAGTTATCAGTTGGGATGAAAGGAGAGACAGGAAGAACATTTTTTAAGTTTTGGAAGAAAGATAAGAATGAAGAAGCAGAGGTAGAAAAATAGGAAGTAAATAGGAGTGGGTAGGAGAGTTTTCTGATAAATACTCAAAAGACCAGTGGAAAACTTGGCACTGTTGGTTACAAGGCTTGGTTTTTTCCTTCACAGTCCTGCTGACACTGTCCACAGCCTGTCACTCCGTTGGGGTGATTCTGGACTTTGACAAGAATGGCCTTCACCTCTAATCTGTGATTTGGGTCATAGGCTAGAACCAAAAATCTTGGTATTCTGATGTCATTTGTTCTACCTTCTTACATTTTCATATGGATTTGTCAGATGGAAATGTAAGGCAAAAGAAGCATCCAGTAAGAAGTTATGTCTTCAGCACGTGCATATCAATCTATGAGCCAAGACACAAGAGTAACAGGTATTTAACCACAGCCCCTGAGTCTGCAGCCAACACCATGAATTAGGATCTTCTGAGGGGCCTTTCCTCACCTACATGTTAGTAACAAGCAGACAAGTCTGCTTCCCTTATTCATCACAACTAGCAAGTCCTTTCTTTCCTCATGGCCATTTGCTTTCAACTCTTTGCTCCCATCTGCCTCCAGGACATACTTTGTCTCCAAGTTTGGGGGCATTGGTTCAGGGTTGGAGGATCTCATCATATCCTGTACCCCAAGAACAAATTCAGGCCAGCACCTCAGGAATTTATCCCCTGATCATGGATCTTCCTTGACCTACTCTCCCGCAATAAATCTTTAAAACATTCCCACTGCACCCCACAAACTATTAGTGCACCAGAACCCTTAGGAGGCCTGCAGCTTATTTTTTTAATGCCACCAGTGACCATTTCTCTATGTCCTCCTGCTGTTCATGCTGAGCGTCTCCCTGATTCACAAGTGTTCCTGCTCCTAGTGAAGGCCACCAAGTGGAGCATTGACTCCCTGGTCTTTCTGGGGATCTCTTCCTCCTTCGAATGGGTGACCTGTCACCTCCCTCCTGCAATTACCCTGCTGGCTCCCTTTCTCTGTTCTGTTTCTAACACCTCCACCACTGTCTCTCTCCATGGTGCTGAGCGAGAGTCGTTTCCCCTCCTCTCTTCCTCCATTTCATCACATCCTGCTCTAGGGATTTGCTGTTTGAAAATGCACTTCCAGGGGCCAGGAGACTTAGCATCACCTGTAAGTGAGCCATGGAGGCAACAGCAAGGCCCCCCGCTAACCCTGCTCAATTGCCATCTCTGGGGGTGGCCCTGGAATCTCTTTTCCTCACATGCCCAGGAGATTCTTCTGCCCAACAGATGGGGCGAGTGTGAACAGCACCCATTTTTAGCTCTGTGTCCCTCAGCATGACACACATAGCAGCGCATTGATCAAAACAATTAAAGCCACCTTGTCCCCATGCCTCCTCTGCCTTCCCACGACGTCTCGTCAAAGTGAGTTTTGCTCTGCTTGTCTCATCAGCATGGGCCAGAGCTCCCCGAGTGCGCCAACTCTTCCACACCCAAGCTTGTGTCTCATGCAAGTCTTCCAGTGGCACACCCCAAGCCTGCTTCCTCTGCAGCCCCCTTGCTAGCGCCACCGAGAATATGTGTTCATGCCAATGGCATTTCGGGACAGGGTAAAAGTGTGGCTAGACCCAGAAGGGAAGGATGGCTCAAGAAAAGGAGAATGCAAGAATACTTTCATCAAACATTTATTATTGATGACTTTTCCCAATAGCTGTGACTCTGGAAGCTATCAGGACCTTCCAAAACATAATCGACCTCATGTCACTCAGTGAAACATGGAGGGGAATGCAGGTCATGCTGGTAACATTGCAAACGAGGCATTGTTCACTGGAAGAACTTTGTAGGCTAATGTGGAAGGAAAGTCTGTGATGCTAATAGTGGTGCTGTCCCGTTAAAGGGATATTGAGAGTTGAAGCAATTATCCCGTCATTGAGTGGGGGAGAAAAATCATTCCTTCTGGAGAAGAGAGACATGCCTTTCAATTAGCAGTTCGCATTGATCAAAGGCATTAGGGAACCGCTTCCCTGATTCAGCTTTTGTCTTGGAGAACAAGCGGACCTTGTCCCTTCGCTCATCTGCCCCAAACAATCTCACTGAGAGATTGCACTTAAACAGGTATTGCTTTTGCACAGAATCCTTTCTCAGACAATGACTGGAGGGTGACCATGGGCAAAAGAGCAGTCCAAGGCTCAAGGAGCATACACACTCATAGATAAAACACACAGAGGATGCCACAACCTGCACAATTTGTCTGCACCCCTACACTCATAGAAGAAATCTAACTGAGTCTCTCTCAGGTGTTCTCCCCGGTTTCCCCACTCCCCCAAAGAGGGACCTGCCAGAAAAATCAGCGTTTACTATTTCCACCAACATTGCTCTTTTTGGCCCTACATGAACATACCCCAAGAGAATATATAGCATTTTTCCATGCTCAAGGCTATATATAAATGCCATAATGTATGACTCTCTGAATGGGTGACTTTATATTATTGTCTCTCACTATGATGGTGTTGAGAGGTACCCAGGTTGACACCTAGGGCTCTAACTTATTCCTTTTAACTATATCATGGCATTCCAGAGATTCATTTTGCCTTCATTTATTTATTTCCCGACTGATGAGCAATTGATGCTTGCTGGGTTGACTGCACTTTTCCAAACCTTTGCTTCACAATGGTAAAGTCAATATTGTTATATGTGCCTCTTAGGGATGAAGATCTAAGCCAAAGAGATGTGCATCTTGAACTGTCCATAAAGCTGCTAGATTGAGTTCTAAAGCAGTGACATGAGTACACAGGATCACAGCAGGGAGTTGAACACACACTGTCTGAGTCCTCCCTCTGACACCTGGTGCTTTCAATATTTGCCGTGTTGAAGAGTGGGAATCAGTGCTTTTCAGTGAGGACTATTTAGCACCCTTATAAAGGACATTGGAATTGAAAATACTCAGTCATCTGTGTGCTTAGTATTTTCCTGTCAGAAGCAATGAGTGCCTAACACTGTGTCTGGAATGTGATGGATACTGAATCTATTGGGGGGAGAAACTCATTTGAGCTACTTCAGATAACACAGGGGAAAAAAGAGAAGGCAAAGAAAATATATGCAAGGAAAGCAGTGAATAGCCCACACATGACTATTCTCCAGAAAAGAATAAAAATATGCAATTCCAAATATTCTTTCTTCACTTACCTCAGCAATCTAATGTGATCCATCAGGTACCCTAGTGGTTTTAACTCCTACTCTTTCCAGTCAATGAACAAAAACCAATTCCACTCCTCAAATTCTTCTCACTTACTATTCAGCTGTCTCAATTCATTAATTTGCTTAATCAGCCCTCATCAATAACACTTCTCTCCACTGCATCCCTCCAACGGAAAGAAAAAGCAAGCTCTGAATACTCAAAAGTGTGAATCTATAAAGAAACAAGAAAGGCAGAAAAAAAAATACTTGTACAATGTCTTTTGGGGGATTAAAATAACTTCATATTAACATGTCTGCTATTATCAGGGGTCAAGGCTAGAAGACACTTTCTCAATTTGCTGAAATTGTAGTCATTTAAAAAGAAATGAATGGGGAGGTTACCACATTCCATGATCGTGCAAATGACAATTCTACAGAGGTTACATATCAACGCAGACAGGCTATCCACCCTCCTCAAACCCCCCCCCCACCACTGCAAGATGCCCAAGAGCTACTCAGCAAAGCAAGGCTCATCTCAATTCAGATTTTTTACAGGCAGCACAAGAAAGATTTCCATTTGGGAAATCTGCCAGTCGCCTGGCACAGAACTGCCAAACAAGAACGAGCAGGCATTCTTTGAACTATCAAGGTTTCTGATGAATTGATGGCCAAGAAGTAAAAGGAATTATGATCTGAGGGCCCATGGAGATTCCGAGTAAGGGCCAAAGGATCATAAAATACACGTTTCTTCATTTATCTGAGGTGAGAAGCAGAGAACAGGGCATCGAATCTTTGGCCCTTTCTGATAAAAAAGATAAAGACCAGTGATAGGGGATGCAAACAGGCTATCCCCAAAAGGTGGCATCTTTACCAAGATGTGTCATGTTCTCATCACAGGAGTTGATTTGTTTTACCACTCTATGTTCTTGTATATGGACCACTAGCATTGGTGGCATTAAGGATCAAAGTATGTCCTTCTCCAATCTTCTGGCTGGCCCTTCTCCATAATGGCACACGCGCTGTGACTTGATTGGTAAATGACAATAGGTGAATGTGTTTCTACCCACTTTGATTGCTAGGAGACACCCTGCCCTGGCTATCTGCAGGACCTGCTGATCCTGCACACTGCAATCGCCTCTTTGTTTCGGAGATGCCAGCCATCTGAAGTATGGTCTTCGAATTGAGAATTTGACTTCTAACCACTGGAGAATGCACGGTTCTCACTTTGTATTTCCACAGTTGTTCGGCTCAGATTGGCACAGAGACCTTCCAGCATCATCCCCTAAAGGGGGAATGACATCATGCTCACACTGACGTCATTCTCTGCAGCCCTGCTCTTCCTCTTCAATGAGGCACCCAAGGGTCTCTCCACCAACTGTTTCAAATCTGCTGAGCTTGGGGACCTTCGGGCTGTTGTTTTATGCAGCTCCATGAATGCACACATGTTCCACAAAAGCTGCATCAAGGAAAGTTTTTCTATCTTCACCTGGAAACCACATTGCTATGCCTACCGCTTCCTCTCCAGAATGACAGAGCTCCTGCAAGCCTGAATTTCCAGGGAGAAAGAACACAAAAACTGCAGACCTGGACCATCCTGAATCCATCCTAAGGCTGAATCCAGGTGCAATTCACCCCACGTTGATAAAGAGACCTGAGTGACTCAACTCATCCATCATGTTGCCCTAAAAATTAAGATGTTTCTATTTCTGGTCTTTGAGGCAAAAGCTCGCAAAAATCTCTAAGTAGACTTGTTCTTGGCATGGACATGTGTGGAAAGAAGAACAATGCCTTTCCTTCCCCACACACTGGTTTAGAACCTCCCTCCTAACTCCATCTGACCTAAGGAAAACCAGCATCGTCTGGATGCTTCAAAGTAAAATAAAATAAATGCATGGAATTCTATGGGATTGGCTCATTAACTGGGGACTTGACAGGTTGCTAAATGGTAACTCAGACTGAAGCACTACAAACACACGATAATTAATTACCAAAACAGCCACTGCTTGGGCTAAAGCTGGGACCCAAAATTGCTGACAGAACACAATTCTCATTCCACTGCTCTCCCTGCCTCTCCCAATTTACGGGAGAATGGGAAATCATGAACAATTGATACACTCCGTTAGCTGCTATCACAGAGAGTAACTTTCCATGTAGCCTTAGGGGTATCTTACACAGTTTAACACTGAAAATAAAAGGTAATGTTCTTAGCAAAGAGCTAGGGGGATTGAATTTGGGAGGCTTGAAGCAGCCTTGAATTGTAGTCAATAAAAAAGGGACCAAATAGTAATTTTGTAATTTAACTGTGCTGGTTATGCCCAATGAGTCAGACACTTGTGAAATAAACCATGTAAATAGAAAAATGGCTTAACTCTTTCCGTCTGTGTGCATATGGTGTTGGCTGTCTCAAGATTCCTGAGAGTGAGAGCCTGCGTTCATAACAATAACGTAATTATTCAGATGCTACCAGTAAATCTTAAAGAATGAATCAGGAGAGGTGTTGGTTTCTTCTCTGGGTCTCTTCCCAATGAGATTTAAGATGTTCAGCGAGCTGGAGGGATCTCAACATGGCAGACCATGGTGCAAGAGGCCAGCTTACAATGGATGGAACTCCCCATCAGCAAGAAGTGGAACAGCTTTTTCAAATCACACAATTCTTGACCACACCAAAAAATCACTCCACAGAGATTTGTGTTAAGGCTTTTGCAGCAACTGCTTCACAAACGAAATAAATAAAGCAGCCAGCCAGCAAAGCAAGAAAGGCTGAGGCTGGCTGTGAGTTGCCCAATTGCTGACTGCAGAACTGCCTGGCATCCAACTGATTTCCTCCTTCCCTTCCCCCTTCTTCCCTTCCTCTCTTTCTTTCTTTCTTTCCTGATGGTCATTTTTCAGCTGAATTAATGTCCTCCAAGTAGACAGATCTAGCTAATGGATTGAGACTCAAAATGCTTAAGATGCCAAGTGTCATATGCATCTCCCTAAAGCGACAAGCGGAGCTTGCAGCTCTGTCTACCCAACCCCTTGAAGAGTCAGGAATGTACTACGACTCCTGCCCCACCCAGAACCTCTGAAGAGTGAGCACAAGGGGCCTCTGTTGTGTCTCACCCATTTGTCATTGTGAGGCAATAACCATGGCCTTTGCATCCTGATTACAAAAAGTCAAGGTTCCTGATGAGGCACTGTGGTTTCCCAGACAGAATCAGGGTTTTTCACCCAGATCCTAACATCAAGCAGTGGCCCAGAGGGACACCGCACACAGTCACCAGGGTGACTTAGAATTCGGAGATGATTTCAAAATAATATTAATTGGGAATAAAACTCCTATATCATCACGCTCAACAATAAAACAGCTAATAAGGAGCAGGAGGGGCTGTCTTGATGAGCAGATGCTTCTGGGAGATGATATTATAGCTGCTTTCTAGTGCCTAGGAAAGGAGGGAAGGAAGGAGGGAGGGGGAAGAAAGAAGAAAAGAATGGGAGGAAGGGAGGGAAGAATTCACTAATCACTCAGTATTTTCTAACAGCAGTAGACAGAATTCTCTAGAACAAGGCAATTGGAGGACTCCAGCAGTGCAGGGCACATATTCCATCTTAGCAATACCTCTGAAGATTTAAAGATACCTTAAGCTGTGTGATGGTCTGTTTAGTCGTGCTTATGTTGGCCATCTCAGACAGATGTCCTAGAATTGTCACCCCTACCTGCATCTATTCCACAGGTAATCATCAAGGTCCCGGGCTCTGTCAAACATGTCAAACAACACAGGCAGGGTCACCACCCCCAGGGGGCTTAGAGCATTGAAGGGGAACCCTTTCTATAGCCTACACAGCTATCTTTCCTTCTCTGACTTCACCCCACAATCCCCTCAAGAACTTGTCCTCCCCTTCCCCCAGCACAGATTAACACTGTTCTTAGGTGACCTTGACCCCTTGGCCACCATACTTTAGTCCAGGCATTGGTACCAGATTCCAGTTTAGAGTCTCGCATGAACCAGGACTAAGAAAAGTGGGTTCTTGTGGCACGGAGGTAAGGTGTGAGGTTCAGGGGATGTTGGTAGCCAAGCGAAGCAGGTAAGCTGAGTCAGAAAAAGGTGGGAGGAAGTTCTAACTTCACTACAGTTTTACTATCTGACAGGGTCTCAGAAGTTTCCGATTTCCAACAATTTGGCTTCCCAGCTCCTCCCACATTTATATAAGCCATCGTTGACTTATGTAAGACTTGGGCTAATGAACCTTTTTCCTCTATGGAGCTTCCATCATTTGGACCCAGGTGACTCTGTCTGACACAGACGTATTGATCCTCCATTTCTCCTTCCATCCGCTAACTAGAAGATGGTGCTAATGGTATATGTCCTCCTATTAATGGAACCCAGAGAAGATGAATAACTTAAGTGAGATGAAATGCAAGCTCCATCTAGACCTCAGACACCATTAATGAAACAAATAACAGTCAGACCCTCCTATTTTCAGTTGCTTTTACAGTAGAGAGCAATGGAGTTTTGCAGAAGGAAACAGTAGCACATCTGGCCTTAAATAAATGAGGATTTCTGGAAGGAACAAAGACCCAACCGCCCGAGGTCTTCCCTTCTTCCTTCCTTCCTTTCTTTCCGGCCTGCAGACTAATAGCTCATTATGGAGATGACTGTCTGGAAAAATAAAAGTTACCTCGACATGCAGGCCACTCCCCACGAAGAGCTAATTATTTGCATAAATCATACAACTCCTGGCCCGGCTATCTTAACCATTTCTTGGGCTGATCGTTTGTCCCCTTGCTGCAATGCCAGTCATCACTGGGGAGGAAGTTACCCCACGGGGTCTCCTCAAGTGAGGTCAGGGTGCAGTTCCTCTCTGTGTACAGCCAGACACATCGTCCCACCGGTGTGGCTCCTCACAAACAAACCCAACCAGGGTGATGAATTGCCCAACGCCACAAATTAGCCTCCCCACAGACTGAGCACATTTGTGACCGGCAGTGCAAATTAATTTCATCAAGCTGTTAGGAAGAATGGGGAGGTGGACTCCAGTAGCTTTCAACCTCACTTAACCCAAATCCTGGGAGCATCCGGCAAGCCGGACTGCCCAGAAGGCTGGGGCCAACCTGAGTGCCAAAGACTATATATAGGTTCCACCTTCCATGAGAACAATGCCCCTTTCAGCCAGGAAGCCCAGGGGTAAGAGAAGGGAAAGACATCAGTTGCCACCCTGTCTGCACTGAGATTCTACTTGATGTAGCCCACATTTCAGTTATGTTTGCCATGTGCCTGGTTAGGAGCCAGCACCAAGACCAAGCCTATCTCCGTCATCATCACAACAGCACACAGAACAGGAATGGCCAGCATCCATGTGGCGGTACTGTCTGCAGCTGTTATAGTTGAACTCTCTAAGTCAGTGCTAAAATCAGCCCATAATGCTCACAGGAGTTCTCAGAGTGTGCTACTAGGATTATTCCCCTTTTGCAGAAAGAGGACATTGAAGTTAAGACAAGTTAAACAAATCGCTAGGCTCACTGATGGATGTGGGGAAAGGGGTAGGGCTGTGGATGGTGTTGAAGCTTTCGCTGGCAACAGGCTGCTTGGGGCTGCTTTCTTCGGTGGGAAAGCCGATGTAGGATGTCATCTTTTGAACCCAACTCCTGAGGTCATCCATTCATACTGTTCTCAGCATGCACCTCTTCCAGATAGCCAGTTCCCAGCATGCATCTTGCCAAGACAGCCAGTCCCAGCATGCACCTCTCACAAACAGCCAGTTCCTAGAGGTACCTTGCCCAAGCAGCCAATTCTCAGCAAGCCCCTCCCCCAGACAGCCAATTCCCAGGATGAATCTTGCCCAGGCAGCCAGTTCTAGCAAGCCTCTCATGCAGACCAGCAAGTTCCCAGTATGCACTTAGCTTAGGCAGCCAGTTCCCAGCATGCATCTCACCCAAACAGCCAGCACATGCAACTTGCCCAGACAGCCAGTTCCCAGTATGCACCTTACCCACAAGGCCACTTGCTGGCCTGGATGGCCAGCTCCCCAGACTGGGTTTTCATTCCCGACTTTTCAGACTATTCTCACACAGCTGCAGAAGGCTACGTAATGGTCCCCTTAAGATACCAAGTTCCAGTCTCTGGAAGCGGTAAATAATATGAGGAAAACAGCTTTCATTACCCTGACTGACTAGGACATTGAGATGGGAGATAATCTGGATGACTCGATGGCCTTGCAGCCAGGCTCAAGAGTTCTTTCAAGAGAAGAGAGGCGAGAAGATGGTGCAACCACAGAGATAGAGACGGGAGTCACGTGGCTGCTGGTGGAGGTTGGGGGCGGTCACTGAACCTCGAGAAGGCAAGACCGTGTCCTCCACTAGCTCTAGGAAAGGGTACTGCCTGCCCACATGGGGTCCCAGCCAGTGTCGGGGATCTCAGCACATGGCCAGCAGACCTGTGAGAGTAGACAACTGTCCCTTTAAGTCGCCACCTGAGTGGCAATTGATGACAGCAGCCCCAAGAGACTAGTACACACGTGGGCCTCTCATCACCACACCCACCAGAAAAAGGCACACAAACAATGGCCAATACAAGGGCCCGAGGCCCCTTTCTTGCAGCACAGTCACACAGCTCACCCATCTGTCTGCCCCGTGCACATCAGGGAACACCCGGAGTACAGGGTGGGCTGGGGTAGGAGCACAAGCTGAGGACCCTCTGGCCGTGAGTTCCAGATTCACAGAATCATGGTCTGGTGCATGAGCCCTTGGCAGGGTAAGGATCTGGGCCTGTGCCCATCTCTCTGGAGCACATAGTCATCTTCCCTCCAGGACAAGAGGAGGAGAGTGGAGGCGCATATGCAAAGCTAAGCCAAGGTCTCCAGCTTGGGGGGTCTCGAAACCAGTCAGGAGCAGACATCGCAACAGAAAACCTTAGCATGTTTATATATATATATTTATATATATATATATTTTTTAGAGACTAGGTTGCCTGGGAAACCACAGACACTTGTTGCCCAAGGTATCCTGAACTCAAGCGATTCCCAACCTCAGCTTCCCAGATAGCTGGGATTACAGACATGTGCCACCACACCCAGCTATATTTTGAGACTAGGTCTCACTATGTTGCCCCGGGCTTGACTCGAACCCACGGACTCAAGCGATTCCTAGTCTCGGCCTCCCTTTCCAGGCTGGGATTAAAGCCACGTGCCACCATGACCAGCTTGCATGTTAGTATATTTTTAAGACTCACAAGAAACGCACTGATTGTAGAAATGGTTTCAAAACCTAAACTTCTTATTTTGAATTGACTAGATTCCTAGAGAGTTGTAAGAGACAAGACAGAAAGACCATGCCCCCCAAAGCAAATGGCCGTCATGGTAACGTCCCACAAAAGCAAAGGCCCCATCACAGCTAGGAGGGCGACCTTGGCTGCATGAAAGCGCCGTCTGTCGACACAAGGACCCCTTGCACTGTGCTTTTATAGTCACAGTCTCACTGGGACAACTCTCCTTCCCCACTCCCCACAGCCACCTGTGGGTTCTCAGCCACCATTTTCTAATTCACAGTAGAAACAAAATCCTACCATATGTAACCTGCTGGAATTAGCTTTGTTTACTCGGCATAATTCCCCGGAGCTTCGCCCAAGTTGTGCGAACTAATGGTCCATTCCTTTTCGTTGCTGAGTAGGATTTCACGGCCTGGAGGAACCGCTCGCCCATTGAAAGACATCTGAGTTGTCATTCGTTTTGTTCATTACGAACAACTGTTTCCATGTGGGATTTTGTGTCTACGTGTCTTCATTTTTCTGAGACAACTGCCAAAGACCATCGTGCCTAAGTCGTACCGGGGTTGTTTAGTCTTAGCCAGAATTGTCATGGAACAAGAGCAGGACAAACTCTTCTCCGGAAAGGCTGTTCCATTTGAAATCCCCACCTGCATTGAAGGAGCAATCCCTGACAGCAGTTGGTGGCATCGCTATTTTTTATTTTAGCCTGCAGATGGATTTTTTTTTTTCTTGCACAGCTGAAGGCAGTGCCATTCAGAATGCATGGAGGCAGGCATGATGCAAAATACAGATGTGTGGAGCGATCTCATGAAAAGCAGGGGAAGAAGAGTTTGGATGAAGCCAGAAGGGGCACTTCAACAATGATGTATTTCCACTGGATGGGATTGATCTAGTCCTGCTGATTCCTCCACATCCTCTCCTACCTCTTCTTTCTCATTCATATCTGGTCACCTTTAGGTTTCTCTATCCAACATGTCTTTTCTTTAGGGAATTGCCAGGCACAACTCTCCTACCCCATTATTTACAGACTAGCGCCTCTATCTCTTAGCTTACCTGTCACCTCCTCAGAGAAGCCCTCTTGGGCTACTCTATCTATATAGATTTCTCTCACTGGCCCCGTTTTTCTCTTCTTTTGGAGAGGTTCCCTACTTTATTCTGTCATCGTATGTGTCACCATCTGTCAGTATCTTATCATTTGCTCACTCTCACAATTTTCACACTAGACTTTATGTTCCCCAACAGGAGCAAACTCAGCTTCATTCACAAAATATCATCAGGCTCTTTGGCTCCCAACAAGTCCTCGAAGAGCAACTGTTGAATGAATGGTTGAATGATGAGGCCGAAAGATACCCCAGGTTGGCGGATTTTTTAATTTCACTTTACCATGCCACGAGCTGAGTGCTTAAGTCTATTTCTACGAGGTCAATTTAGAAGGTGTATTATATGGGGGAGTGGAGGGCAGATTTCCCTTCTCCACTAGGGAAATGCACACACATATTATAGCCAAGGCAGAGAGAAGTAACAGCAGGAAGACAAATAAAGCTCTATGGACAGTGAGGACATGGAGAGAGGTATCCAGTGAGGGAAATCAGGGTGACTTCTTGGAGGAGATGGTATTTGAACTGAATTACAAACTTACGAAATTTAGACATTAACTCACAGTGAAGGCGCATTTGGTTCTCCATAAAGCATGAGGACATGATTGTCTCTCATTTGTCACAATCGATTCCTCTTAAAAACAAGCAGAATTCCTGTCATGAGTCGTGCAGGAGCTAACGTGCAGGGGCAACTGAAGTGGAGTCTGGATTGAAAGCCATCCCTGTCACCCTTACCTCCAAGTCGGACATTCTTCCTGAGCATTTAGGGTTTTCATAAGCTTCCAGCCCCTTTCTCTTGTTCTCTGGGAAGAGCCACCCAGAGTCAGAGAGGAATCGGGGAAAGCCCCACGGGCAGCTGAAGAGGGATGTTCAGCTCTTCCTACACCGGCGGGCTCAGGGGGCCGTGGCCCCAGTAGAGGCAGAAGATGCCTACCTGGGCTTTGAAAGCCAGACAGCCAAGCCGCCCTGCGCCCAGGGCACCAGTGCCAGCAGAGAAGATGCGCGGGTCTCCCTTTGCTGTCCGGCTGCCTCCTGCACCCTTCACATGCCAGGGATGGTGCCCGCTGGTGCAGGTCCCTGTCTCTGAAGGAGGCTGACATTCTTGTCCCAGAGTCTAGAACTTTCTCTTCAATTGGCTGCTGAGGTGCTTCTATTCTCACTATTTCTCAGCTCGTCGCATGAGACTCCACATTAAGGCGTTTCTTTGGCTATCTTCCTACCTACATATCTATGTACCTACATACCTTATATCTACCTATCTACCTACCTACCTATTTACTTACCTATCTACCTACCTACCTGCTTACCTACCTACCTATCTACTTATCTACCTACCTATCTATTTACTTACCTACCTACCTATCTACCTACCTACCTATCTACCTACCTATTTACTTACCTACCTACCTATCTACCTATCTACCTACTTACCTACTTATCTAACTACCTACCTACCTATCCGCCTACCTATTTACTTACCCACCTACCTATTTACCTATCTACTACCTACCTACCTACTTACCTACTTATCTACCTACCTATTTACTTACTTACCTACCTACCTATCTACCTACCTATTTACTTACCTACCTACCTACTTACCTACTTATCTACCTACCTACCTACTTACCTATCTACCTACCTATCTACCTACCTACCTATCTACCTACCTACCTACCTATCTACCTACCTATTTACTTACCCACCTACCTATTTACCTATCTACCTACCTACCTACCTATCTACCTACCTATTTACTTACCCACCTACCTATTTACCTATCTACTACCTACCTACTTACCTACTTATCTACCTACCTATTTACTTACCTACCTATCTACCTACCTATTTACTTACTTACCTACCTACCTACTTACCTACTTATCTACCTACCTACCTACTTACCTATCTACCTACCTATCTACCTACCTACCTATCTACCTACCTACCTACCTATCTACCTACCTACCTATCTACATACCTACCTATTTACTTACCTACCTACTTACCTACCTTTCTACCTATTACTTATCTATCTATCTACCTACCTAAATACTTACCTATCTACCTACCCACCTATTTATCTACCTAGGTCTGACCAATGGTGTTGAGAGCAGCAAGCACTGCACTAAGCCTGGGAGGCTTGGCACCTGGTACCTGCTCGCTATTGGCAGAGAAGAGGAAGCGACTTTCCGTTTCTATCCGCGGGGGAGGGGTTTGGCTTGGAAGCGTTTCCATGAGACTTTGCGTTCCTAGTTAACATTAAAATTTGGAAACTCTACATCTGAAAGGGACCGACGCCAGACATCCCTGGGAAAGCTCAGTCTGGCCACACGAAGCTCAGTCACAGCAGCCACAGGGTCCGTTCACGAGCACTGCAGATGGTGATGGCGCCCGAGTCACCCTGGGGTCCGCTTGGGGGCTCCGTGGGCTGCGTGTTTGCCATGGGGAGTCCTGGGGTAGCCGGGCGCCTTCACCTCTTCCTAGCATAATCACACGATCGGTCTGTTTAATGGCTACAGCGACACAGGCTTGCTTGGAGTCAAACAAAGGATCCAGGGGTGCCGGCACCCCCAGGGTGCCCAGCATTCAGCGACAGTTACTGCTGGCCATGGTCCACATGGACGGGGTCAGAGGCCCTCTTCTGGATGCCACAGTGCCCCCACCAGCAGCTGGAGGAACCTCCCCACCCCTTCTTGCTGTGTCAGCCACCAACATGGTGTGGCCTGTGCCTTTCCGGGGAAGAGGCAGGGGTCCCACGTACCCTCCTATCCCTGCAGCGCCATGATGATGGGGAGAGAGTAGCAGACATCTATCCACCCAGGCACAGAGAGGGTCGCTGCCCTGTCCAGACCGGACTCCGGAGAATCGCGGCCCCCAGGGGAGGAGTCAGGCTGGACCAACAGCCCCCAGCAGCTGGGAGGGCCAAGCCAGGCAGCCCCCCACTCCTCCGGTCCCCCGGTGGGGACCCCAACTCACTGTGTGCTGCTGGGGGCTGTTGAGCTGCACGGGCACAGATGACTGACAGTCCAGAGGGGGAGGGGGAGGAGCCCTTCTGCATTGGGAACCGCAGTGAAAGGTCAACTGCGGGGGGGTAGAGAATGTTCTAGGGACAGAGAAGCCCACGCCAAGCAAGAGAGGCAGGCGTGGACCTGAGGTGGTGGCTCTTGAGGCCTCCCTTTCTGTGCAGGTGCACAGAGCAGGGACATGGTGTGGCTCCGGGACCATACGATGGAGTCTCCTAAGTGTCACTGCCGCCTCCTTTGTTCTGAAGGGACTGGGAGGCAGCCTCGCCTGCTGCACTTCCCCTCTGTGCTTTGCTAGAACGTCCGAGCGAGCTGGCCCAGATCGCGCCGGCTTAAGCCGCCGCTCACCGACGGATAAATAAAAAGCAAGGAAGTGGCCAACCCCGATCAAAGACAAATGATCTAATTTTGCAAGCAGATCCGCTGTCAGGTCAGCCATCTTCTCCTGGAGGCCAGGCCGGCATCACCAGCCATGAGATTTTATTGGTTATTTGACATCGGTCGCTGCTCGGTGCTTTCCCCGATGCGTGATTCATGGGGGCAAAGGGGGCCCACTGCAGCGGCTCCCCGAGCAGCCCCCCTGGCCCCCCCAGCCCCCACGTGGCACACGCTTCTCTTCCATCCGCCGGAGCTGATTGTTCTCTCCCTGATTATAACCCCAGTGCCTGGTCCTGGGACGTGGTAACGTCTGGCCGCCCCCGCTGCCCATGGGTGTGAGAGGAGCAGGCCTGGTTTTGCAGAAGCGTGGCTTGCTGTTTGGGGCGCACCCCTGATGGGCACCTTTGCTGACAGCAAAGTGTTGGGGCCCCCGGCTGTGCATGGCAGCAGAAGGCTCAGAGGCAAACAGAAAGCGCACCCTGGCCGGCCTATTCTCCCCGGCATAGGTGCTTCCTGAGGGTCCGGCATGCCTGAGGCATCGGGCCGTGGGTGTGAGGAGGTGTGAGCGCAGACTTGACCCCCAGGAGCTGACCTTTCGGGGGGCGTGACGGAGCGAGAGTGAAGAGATGGGCCCCTATCAGGCCTGGGCCGGGAGGCCACAGGGGGCAAGACAGAGGATCACCAAGTCCCAGAGAGTGACCCCCTGCATGGTAGGGCCAGGCCTGTGCCTTGGGAAGGGGACATTCATTCAGAGAATGAGGGACGAGCTCCTGGGAGACAGGGCTGGGGCCGGGAGGACGTGCGGGGCCACTGGTCAGGGCCAGGACTTGGCACATCCCGGTGAGGGCTCTGAATGCTCCCGAGAAGGGGGGAGGTGGCCAGCTAAGGCGCCTGGTGTGAGGTGTGACTGAGGGGCCGGGGAGAAGCCAGGGGAGTGTGGTGTCAGCGGAGGGGACGAGGGAGAGTGGTGGGAGGGCCCCATAGGTGGTCGGGTTGTGGGGAACAGTGGCTCAGACCAGGCGAGAGGCCGAGGGAGCGAGAGAAGCGAGCAGCAGGTGCACGGCTGGGCCAGGAGCAGGCAGCGTGGCATGTCCTTCCCACGCTGTGGCCGGGTCAGCCTGGTGATTGGCCAGCACCCAAAGACCGGGGACTTGCTCCCCTTCTCCATGACACTGAGGGCAGAAGTGGGGGTCGTGAGGGTTTGGGGGGTTCAGGCAGACAAGGGGCTTTACAGGGGCTCGTAGCCTGCCTCTGCTCCTACAGGGCATGCACTGGAGGCGGAAGACACATCCCCCTGCCCACCGAGTCCACGGGTCCCAGGTGAGGGGGCTCTGGGCAAACTCTGCTCTGAGAAGACAAGAGTCTGTCCATCTTCGGACACAGAATCCTTTGTTCCTCCCTGAGACACGTTTTCCTAAGCAGTCTCCCTCCACAAGACCAGCCCTCCCTCGGCCAACCCAGATTCTCCGTCAAGCCATGATGAGGTGGGGAGGTGAACTCACCTGCTCACCTGTTCAGGTAACCATGGCCCTAGGATGCTGCCCTTAGAAAACCAGCGCTCAGTGTGATTCCCCAAAGCCAGAAATAATGCGAATGACCACAGCAAGGACCAGTGACACAAAGAACCTGGCAATCAGTGGCGTCCTGGGGACCGCTGGAAAGGAGACACTCACCTAAGCCCCCAGGTGAGATACCTGTCAAGGTGTCAAGGGCAAGGCAGACATGTATGGTGCGTGTTATTTCCCTAAACACACATGTGCACACACCTTTGCTACAGGGACCAAGGTTAGCAAAGTTGCCCTAAGCCATGGACACTCGGCGAGAGGGGATGTTCGTGAGGAAGAAATGACTTATTATGCAGAAAGGATTAGTCTTTGTAAAGAGACTCTGGCTGGCTTCTCCAACCGGGGGAAAATGTGACAGGTGCTTTTATTTACTTAAAGAAAAAGTTTAAGTAAACTGAAACTTATACCGCAACTCCGCCCACCTTAGATACAGCCAGACAGTGCAAGTAATGAACACTCAGATCTCTTTTTTTCCCTTTGAAAAAGTAGCCCCGAAGGACATTCAAATGAAGCTGGTGGGATGGAGAAGAACACCGGAGCTGGCTCTTGCAGCAGGTGCAGGTGGGAGGCCACACATTGCCTGAGACAGCCAAGGCCCCCCTATCACTCCCCCCTAAGGGCGATGACGCTCTCGCTATTCAGGAGTCAGCAGTAAGTGGAAACATTTGTGAGAGTTTTGAGAGTAAAATTAGCTCTGGAGCTGTGGGTGGATGGTTCGCGGGCACAGAGGCCCAGGTAAGACTTGCCTCATTAGCCCTAGGTTGGACAGCTCAGAAATCATCAAGGACTCCAGAATCACTGACTCTACAATTCCACCCCAAACCAGGAGGCTTCTACCTTCAAGCCAACCAAAGGGGGGGGGGGAAATCCCTGGAAAGCAGGATGTCAATTAAAACCCCTTGTGGTCGCCCGGTGCACTTTCTGTGTGAGCGAGGCCATTTCAGGTGGACGTCTGCTCAAAGCTCTTGAAGGAAATAAAGTTTTGCTCTCTGAAAACATTAGCATGTCAACTAAGTGCGGCGTGCTCCTTTATCTCAGAAGGCATTCTCAGCAGAGCTCCTATAGATGATGGTCGGGATGGTATATTTCTAATGTTATAACTAACCATTATAATAATGAGCATATTAATCATGATTGAGAGCAGACAGTGCTTATTGTCAATATTTAATGAAGGCATGGAGGGGGAAATGCAGGAATTCACACATGCAGGAAGCAGTGAGTGAAGGAATGGGTGAAGAAGTGAACAATGAATGAATGGATGGTGGATGGATGGATGGTAGGTGGATGGATGGGTGAATGGATAGGTCAATCAATGATTGAATGGATAGATGGATGGACGGATGGATGGATGGGATGGATGGATGGACAGATAGTGGATGGATGGTAGATGGATGGATGGATGATGGATGGATGCTAGAGATAACCTCTAACTTTTCACACCCCAGAGCAGACTTTTTATCTTTAGGGTTAACTTCCAGGACACACCCCCTGATGATGAGACTGACAATGCTTTATAGTAAAGAAAAGCCTCTTCTATCCTCACACTTCTAATGATCAGTGATACTTGGTGACACTTGCATACACTTCACTCACAAAACAGCACCTGATGATTTTCATAAAAAATAAACTGGCCAAGGAGCAGTGACTGTTCGATAGGATCAATGCATGTTTTAATTTTCAAGTCGGATGGTAGGTGCGCAGATGTCTGTTTTACTAGATTCTCTCCATCCCTATGCGTTACAGTCTTTTGTTGATAGCAAAGAGCACGCAATTTCAAAAAGAAAACAAAGAGAGCGAGCGGGCTCACCATATGTGGAAGGCGATGCCTGTGGTAATACAATTTGAAGGCGGGACAGCTAGAGGCTGGAAGGGGAGAGAGGCGGGGCGCTACCCCCCGTTTTCAATAAGAATCGTGTTATGACTACAGGGGTTGGAACAGTCACGCACTTTTTGCATCGAAATGTTTCAACTGCTTCATTTTCTCTTCGCTGGTTTGCATATTACAAGAAGAATTGTGCGCCTGCTAATATCCTGGCAAACAGCAGCTTAATTAAAAAGAGGCGAGTCTGCAGAAACACAGCCACGTGTCTCCCAGCTAATTGAAATCGCTACAGAGGCCCCCGGAAGACAAGTCCAATATCATGGACATACCAGCAGGCTGGCATTTCCGCGTTCGCAGACACCCTCCTTGTCTGTCCGATTAAAATTTCACTTGGCCTTCCTGTCTATAAGAAAAGAAACCTATTTGTGCCCAGAGGTGCTCGGCAGACAGCAGACACATGTTAAATTCCAGGCTGTTTGTTGAGTCTGCGAACGTTTCTCGGGAGGGCAGCTGAGCTCCCGCCTCAGCCCTTCTGCAGGGACAGTCAGTGGGGTTAATGGCGGCAAGAGTCATTTCCAGAAGGAGGCAGCGGGGTTGAGAATGAGGAACACAACCCCCCGACCCTTCCCCTTAGAAGCACAGGGCACACTATCCCGGTGGTATTCAACAGTGAGCAGATCATGGACGATAGACTTGGGGACCCATTTCAGAGTCTGATGCCAGCACCTGCAAAGGTGGAGGAAGGCCTCACCCCTTCCAGGGGTGACATGTGTGCCCCTAATGAGGCAGCTGAAAGGATGGCACCAGCGTGAGGTGACTACTTATAATGGCAAGGGGAACTGCATTGTTGCAAGGACCGCCATGTCCAACCTCGAATGTCTGCAGACAAGCAGTGTTAAGTGGGCTTGCCCATTGGTCAGGCTCAATGATCTGTCTGTGAGGTCATGGAAACTATGAATCTCCCCAGAATTCCGTGAGGTTCAGAGGCCAAGATCAAGACTCAGGACCCAACAGTCATGTTCAGCACCTTCGTGTGAGCATGTACCACCCAAGACATGGCCATTCCAGGACACGCATGAACAGCCTACATGTATCCAGATCTGCTTCTCCGGCCATTTCTGGTCACTCTAAAGACTCTCGCAGTTGGGGGAGGGGGGTTGAGTTCTCATCCAGGGGTAGGCAGCTGCAGGCAGAGGAGCATGTAGCTCCCCCACACGCAGCTGGGGTTGTGCAGTTGCCAGATGGAAGCGGTAGGGTCCTGGGATGCCGGGTGATGAGAACTCTGTACACGTGTATGAACAAAGAGCAAGTATTGAGCCTCTGCCAGGTCACCTGGTGCAGCCTAACCAGATTCCACAGATGCTGCTACTGAGCTGTTGATACGGAGAGAGATGTTGATACAGAGCTTCCAAAGGAAGCAATGGCCATCCACAGAGTTCCAGTCTTAGCTGTGGCGGAGCTTAAGACAGGTCTCATGTACAGCTCATTCCCACCGTGTCCTGGGAGCAGCCTTGTCGCCATCCCCCGTCCTCCCAGAGTGATGGGAGCCTCAACTGGTCCTGGCTTTCCTCTCATAGGAGGATGCAGCCCCTGCCCCCATGAGTGGGTCACAGTCCTGCCTTCAGCACTCGCTCAGTCTCATACAGAAAATGGGTCATAGCAGTAGCTGCATGATGAATCATGCAGCATTTGTCACTGGTGCATTTCTTTAATCTGTAATTTCTCAGGACCCTGCCATGAACCAGGGGACAGCTTTAATAAAGAAACTAGCACACAGCGTTGCATCACAGTGGCAGATTGACCACACAGAAGTGACAGAAGAGGCACTGGGGACATCAGAAAGACTCCGTGGCTGCCTGCAAGAGGGCGAGCGAAAGCTGGGAAGAGACATGGCAGAGAGACCCTTGACTCCAAGCTTGAAAGATACGATGACCAGACCCTGCAGGCATGAGGGGTGCTACTTTGGGGCACCGACCTGGTCACACCCCAAGACTGAAGGAAGTCCGGAGGAGATGCAGAAGTCGCAGTATCTCTCAAATGAGCTAGACTGGATCCTCAAATAAATCAGGGCACTTTGAGAGATGTGACAAAACAAGGCAAGACCCCTCACGGGGCCGTTCCCTGCCTCTGTTCCGAGTTTTGCTTTCTGACTTCAAAGTCCACTTGTTTTCTGTCGCTTCGTTCAGCGGCAGAGACGAAACCCTTAATGATGCCATTGTCTGTGAAACAGATTCTAAGGAGCAGATGGGAAGGTAGAAGTGTGGGACGACGTCTTGTTTTCCCAAATTAATGAGGAAAAAAGTGCCTAACACACTCATCCATCATGTTTCACCAAGGAAGGGAGCTAAATCATTAAATACTGGAAATTGCAGGAAAGGAAGCTTCCCACTTCTGTGGAGGGTGCCGGGTGGCAGAGATGGGGTGCTGTTCCCCAACAGGTTTCTTGTCCCTCAGGAACAGAGATGCCCTCACAGATAGATGGGGTCATGTGACAGCTTATTAGCCAAGGGACTGAGTGCAGGGGCTGCTTATTATCATCCCTGGCCCAGATGATGATCCCTCTCTTTGGCAACCAAGATGGCGGAGCCACAGATGGAGGGAGCCTGGATGCCTGCATCACATCCTGGAGTGGAGACGCTACACTCAGGAACAGTCACTGGAGTTATAGGTAAGAGAACATGGACTTGCATCCTCTTAAGCTACAGGTGCATGAACAAGCTGGTTACTGACTAATGTGTCACTTTAACTAATACAAGTCTCGCCTCCTTGCTGTCCCAAGTATGCACGTGTTCCAAGTATGCCTGTCCCAAGTTTGCCTACACCAAAGTGTTCTTTAGACTTGAACATTCAGAGGTAAAGAAAAGAATCAATCGCAGTGGACTGCATCCATGGAGGTCTCCATGTTTGCTGGCAGAGCCGTCTTTAAATAAGTGGCTGGGCTTTTGAAGTTAACTGAGCAACATGAGCTCTGGCTTCTAGCTGGACAAAATCATGGAGACCAGAACAAAACAAAACAAGATTTCTTTTAAGACCAAATTGGCCCCTGCTGATCTCCCCTGCTCATTCATTCCTTCCCTCATCAGCAGGTCATGACTAACTAAGCCTTTGCCCTGCGCCAGGTAAAGCTCTAGACATCCTTTTACATGTCCTTCTCCACCCAAGCCCGCTCACAACAGCCAAAAGTATCTTAGTTGAGATATTCACAGGGTCATGTCACTGCGATCTTTTAAATCCCTCTGATAGCTTTCCAATGGTGAAATGCTCTTGCAGCTTCTAGGGTTACTCTTGCACCCCTTTCTCACACCACAGACTCTCACTCCCCAGGTCACAAACACCCTCGCCTGAAAGATTGTTGCATTTTCCAAGCTTATCCTCCCTCCGTGGGTTAGGCTCAAGCTGTCAGTACCAATTTTTCCTGCTCTAGGACCCTATAAGATCTGTGTACCATCAGCTTAATCTGTCCTTAGTCTTCCCTGCATGCCCCATTTAAATCAGGCCTTTCTGTCCCACTGGTTCCTCTCTTCACACATGTGTGGCTGGCAGCTCTGTCCCTCAACCACAAATGCTTATCAAGGGGCTGTTCCATTCCAGGTACTGAGTGTAGAATAGGAGGAAGAGGAATGTGTCGCGTTATGATACCACCAGAGGGGTGGATGGACAACACATACGTGAACAAACAAGGCCCCTGTCAGAGTTCCAACCACACACTTCACTGAAACAGAACAAGACATCATAAACATGTATCCAAAAAAATAAATACAGAAGACCCTAAATAGACAAAAGAAACCCAAGGGAAAAAAGATCACTCAAAGCATTGTGCTCCCTGAGTTCAAATTATAGTATAAAACAGTAGTAATCAAAACTATACAGTATTGGAATAGAGACAGGCACATAGATGTGTCAGAAGTAAGAACATGGAGCAAAAGTAAGAACATAGAAATAAAACTATTCATATACAGACAACTAATTGATGACAGAGGCACTAAAAGCATGAAGTGGAGGAAGGAAAATGCCTTCAATAAACAATGGCGAGGAAACTGGACAGTCACATGCAAAGTGATCCAATTAGAAGAATAATGTCCTGCAGGAAATGAGCAGCAGACTGACAGATTTACAAATAGAGTGAAGAAAAAACTCAGGGTGACTGGTAGGAGGTAAAGTGAGGGAAAAACTCAAGGTGACTGGTGGGGGGTTAACTGGGCAGGGCAGTTGAGGCAGGTGGCAGTTTAATAAGTCTTGGAGAACGAATGGAGGAAGTACCAGGCCTTTCAGGCATAGAGAAATGAGTGCAAAGACCCTGGGGTATAAAATGCCTTAAAATACCAAGCAAGAGCTGGAGGTCAATATGGACAGACTATGGTGACCAGAAGGTGAGGGGTGATCAAAAGAGGTGAACAGGGGCTGCGTCAGAGATGTGAGGCTTTGGGTTGAATATCTGTCATGCAGGCGAGTGAAAGACCAGCCATGGCACACACTCTTGCTCTTTCCACCACAATCAGGGACAAACCAGGGCTTGACACCTGGCTGGGCTGCCAGCTACTTAACGAATTAACGAATGGCCATGGTAACCAGGGCTGCTCGCTTCAGGCAGGGAAGCTGACAGTTTCCAACAGGTAAGAAGGCCACAGAAAGCTTTCCAGGGAGGCCCGTCCTGGTAATGGGAAAGGACGGATGCAGAAAGGTATTTTTGTTGATAAAGTAATCACTGCAGCGGATGCACATGGCAGCCAGAGGAACAAAGAGGTAAATAACTTGGAAACCTTCACTTCCATCTGCAGTAGCTGCAAACACCCCAGCCTCTGAGACCCCGGGACATTTAGACTAAGCAAGAGGCGTAAAATTAGGCAGCATCTCCAGATAATCCTCAGTGGACCTTCCATTTCATTTCAGTCAACCACTGCTGGGTTTTGGCACCATTTTCATTGCAAATATGAGTAATGCAGACCCCTTCGTCACTATTAAGTAGTAATCTGGGGAAATCATCCACTTCCAATAATCCATTTCTCTAATTTAGAACTCTGAGACCACATAATGAATAATACTGTCGCCAACGCTCCGGTAATGACATATGACATATGTCTGCAGTCTCTCTTTTCAAGATAAATCCCACTGTGTTGTTCCCCTCAGAAACTGCTACTTATTTATTCACTTGGGCTCCTCATGCACAAATACAGTAGATTCATTTCTGGAGATGAATTTGGGACCAAAGTTGAATCCCCAGCTTTGAAATATCAGGGAAAAGTTTTCTCCTCACATAATAAATTGCATGAAGTTTTGTGTACAAATGGTTGATTACTATGCAATTATATTCTTAAGTGCAGGCTGTCAATTAATTCCAAAGTGCCTTATTTAATTAGTGACACCATTCAGCATATTCCCATTAGCAACATCTTCCTGTTTTGACAACAGACATTGCATCCAGGCCCCTTTCGGAGAAGAACAGTGTGTTCTTGTTTTTGAAGGGAGACTTTGCTTTCCCTAGTTCCTTCTCTGCAGATGTGATGCTTCCTCGCATCCACAGCTGGATGCTGATTATAAAAATTCCCCAAGTTCTGGGTCATCTTTGCCTCTCTGTCCCTTCTTTCTACAGATGCAGATATAGAAAGAAGTAGCTCTTTTCAAAACCTGGAGCTGAACAAAGGAAATACAAGGTGTGAAAATGGAATTGAGTTCCTCGAGATCATCTTTCTATTAAAAAATGTTCTGCATTCTTTCATCAGAGGACATTTCTGGTGAAACATAATTCCCCTGAGTTATTCATGGAATGATATTAAACACGCACCCCAATCTGGACGTAATGATCAAAAAGCCACCATAATTGCTGTGAGAAATATATTCATCTAAGTAAAAAAAAGGCCACAATACCCATTGGATTAGAGAGTTGCAGAGGGATAATTAAGATGGTTAAACAAATTTTGGGGGGGTATTTCTATTTTATGCCTAGGACATGGGACAGAAATATGTTAACTCAGTAAAATCTAGAGAAAATGTATCCTCCAGGCAGGCACCGAGAGAGACTCTGGAGATCAGGAAAAGAGTTTCAGGCTGTTTACATCTCGGATCATAAGATCTTGGTGAGCTGAGAATACAATCAAGCCCTGGTGAAATCCACCCAAGGCTTCACTCAGACTAGACGGTATCAATTCCTCCCTCAGCCCTACAAGGATGATGAACTGGACTGCGTGCAAAGGAAGTGGATCTTGATGGAGCCTGCTGGTCTCGTTCTGTTGTACCCACGGGCCGAGGAAATGTGAGCTGAACTGGGGAGAGGTGCAGGTAAGCCACAGGCCACCTGCACTTAATCTGCAATTAAATAAAATGCCCACAGGCCCGCCTCTGCCTCAGCAGTTCTACTGGCTGGGATGCCTGGGGGGCTTTGGAGCAATCTGCTTGTTCTGTGGGCTTGTGGTTCTGAGCTCCAGGCCCCTGACCGTCATGACAGAGAAGCCTCCAAAAATCACCAGAAGAGGAAGGGCAGCGAGCCAGCCGGTCTCACACTGTGCGTTTTGAGCTGGGTAAATCTTGGCTGCCGGCCTATGCTGGGTACAGCAGGCTGTTAAGCAGCACCACTGGCCTCCAACTACTAGATGGCAGTAGCCCCTACCTGCCCCCACAGAGTGACAAACCGATGGCCCCCAGCCATGGCCCAATTGTGCCAAAACCGTCTGGTGGAGAAGTGCTGACACACACGGGAGAGAAGCTGCTGATGTAGCTAGGGACTTCCTCTGGGGCCTCTGTTTTCACCCATCTATTCCTGCATCTTTGCTAGTTATTAAAAGTCATATTTCAACAGCAACAAAGGAGGCCACGCTTCCCTATTAACCTTAATTCCAGGAACTAACCAGGGGCAGCTGGGTACAATTGTAGACTTCCGTTGCACAAGGATGCGCCCTCATTGTCTTCTTAGACATGGCGTCTCTACACGCATCGAGATACAAGGGCACGATGTGCATGGCTCATACAAAGGAGCTTTCATTTAACAGCGATACCAGCTCCCAGCACCAGCAACAGGAGCAAGAACAGAACTAAAACCTTCCCATTCTAGTGTCTGATGAACCATGTCCCTTTTAATGGCTGAGTAATATTCCATGGTGTGGCTGGATCATGCTGCACCAAGCAGTCTACGGAATGGATTTCTGGCTTCACTATATATGTACATTGGATCTACATATTTATGGAACACACTCCCTTGCGTATGTATTTATGTAGATTAAATGCCTAGAGCTGGAACTTCTCTGACTCCTTTTTCCGAACGTCTCATTAACTCCCTTTCAGAAGCATCGAGACTCTTCACCTTCTCTCCATTAGACAATTACATCAGGGGACTTGGCTGGGAGCGAGGTGCAGAGCCAGGCTCCATCTGAGTCCCTGACTTCTCTCTTTAAGCTGAAGTGCTTCCTGGCTCTGCCTCATGCCCCACACACCTTTTCATCTTGACTGATCCTTGATGCTGCGTGGCTTGGAGCCTTTGATTCATTCACTCCAGCATCTACAGAGGATTAGTATCGAGAGATGTTCTGAGAGGAACGACGAGCAGGACCAGACAAGATGCCTGCACAGAGCACAGAGCATAGAGATAAAAAGAGGCACTTCTCCAAGATGCTTAGGAGCCCGAGCAAATCCACCCCCGGAAGCGCAATCTCTCAGGAAGGAGCTCTGGTCACTGCAGGGCTTGACCTAATCTGAGGCTTCAGGGTCAAGTTCATCTGGGATCTGAATCTAGGAGAATGGGGGGATGGCAGAGACCCAAGGGAGCCACAGTTTCTAGAAGAGGATGAAGGTGGCTGAGATCCAGGGCAGGGTCAGTCTCTGCATTGGTGGGAAGCAATGATGGCTATGGTGGGGAGGGGTCTCTTGGCAGGAGAGGTTGCATGGGGTGCAGGAGGGGTGGCATGGGGGCGGAAGAGGTGGTATGAGGTATGGGAGAGGTG
>PVHY01011689.1:18149-47117 GCA_004024945.1 Uropsilus gracilis | reverse complement strand
TGGACATGATAGCAACAACTTGCATAAACAGTCTTTGTTTTTGAACACTGGGCACTTCAGACACAATCTGGGGTGAAACATCCAACCACTTTGGAACTTAGAAACTTGCTCTTTTTCTCTAAATCTCATTTGTTCAATAAATTCTGTTATCTTTTAATACTGCCTGACTGGTCTTGTAAGTTAATAAGTGTTCCTGAAAGAATATTCACTAAGTTATTTAAGCCAGGGATGCTCTGAGTGTAAACGCCTAAATATCTTACACAGGAAAAGGTCAACATGATTCAATGCAAAACAAGCATAAGGTCATGTTTAAATATTTTACTTCTAAAAGAGAAAGCACATCTTTTCCTATATTTAAATGTGCTACACGCAAAGCACTATTATCTATAGTGCTGTGCTATTTATTTTAATCACACACAAATATATTTCCCATATCTAAATATACATCTTGGTCAAGCATACACGAAATTGAGCTAAATTTTCTTTTTAGCAAATTGCATCCACTGGCTTTCTATGACTAAGTCTGGGAGATTTCATATTGTCATCTCACAAGGCAGCTTTGCCCTTTGCATGCCAGCATACCGGGTGGTATGTGCTGTGTGTACAGAAGGAACTCCTTTGATGCCATGAATACTAATCTCTGTTCTGGCTTCAATATTGCTCTTCTGGCCCTGGTATAAGTTCATGCCATATGGTGTGCTGCTCCCCTGGGCTCTGAGCATGGGGTTATGGCTATGGCCAGGGAAAATGTTAACAGGCATTGCAGGGTGATGACAAGTTTACAGAGGCATGGTGTTTCCAGTTTGATGGTGACAGATGGTTGTCTAGGGACACTGAAGGAAACAAAGGATGTCCTTATCCCCCTGGCTCCCTGATGTCTTCCCCTGAGGGTCTTTGTGAATGCCTATTTTTCTCACTCCTTCATTACCCACTTTTAATCTGACATGGGTTTTTGGTTTTTTTTTCCCCCCAATTCCCTTTGCTAGAACTGCAAGGTTTATTACAATACCCATTAGCTACTTGTGGTTACTTCAATATCAATCAATTAAAATCAAATGAAATTTAACTTCAGATCAGTCATACCAACCATATTTTAAGGGTTTTAAAAGTCACACACACAGCTAATAGCCATTGCAGGGGACTGCAGAAATTAGTGCGGTTTAAGAATAAATATCTCCATATCTCCAGTTTTAATCATAATCCACACTAGAAACAGAATCTGCTATCTTATAATGCCATTCTTTCTCTTGTATCCATGGCCTCTGCCTTTCCTCATTTCTACTAATAACATCCACTGATTAAACCAATCCACAAACATTTTCTCAAGCTTTGAATTGTTGTACTCAAAGCATTCCCTTTTCGACACATTGCAGTACCACTCAAAACCACTCAAGAATCAAAAACTGTTGGGCAACAGTTCAAGAAGTTTTAACTATGCTTCAGTGATTATGATGCTGGGCAGATAATAATTAAGAATCCAAGAGATTGTTTTATGACAGGATAGTGTGATCATTGTTATTCAATATTTAATTAAAGAATCTACTACATTTAGATTCTGTAAAATTAAATTATCTCTAAGGTCAATATCCATTGAATTTTTTGAATAATTTTTGGAACTCTGCCATTCCAGGAAAGAGCAAGCATAGATACACATAATAGACAGTGTTAATTAACATGTAATAGATGTCAGATGCTGGTAACCAGGAGATTATCTCTTTTAAATTCCCAGCAACATCCACTTCATATTTAAGAACTAATGCTAAGGGAGACAACAGAACTAAGTTGCAGAGACAACTTTTAAATACACAATCTTATCCAGGAGCTCAAGTCCTTTAAGTACTATGCATTTTTTTTTTTGCTTCAATATAGTACACTGGAGTTATCTATTTATTTTATATAGTGTCTCCTTTGATTTAGCTAGCAATCCCATGAAACAGTTAAGATATCACAATAGTTCCTGATACAGTACCTGCTGAGAATAAACTGTATTTTATTATTCTTCCAACTTGCAAAAAAGCAAACTGAATTTCAATAAAGCTAAATGTCCAGAGTCAAATAGGCATGAGCTAGTGGTGTTGACATTGAACTTAAATCTTCTACACTCACTAGTGCGAATACCTACTTTCATTATTCTCAAGAGCAAACGAATATGTAAAAAGAATAGGAGTCATTGCTGGATTTTTCCCCACTAAAATCAACAATATTTCTAATTCTAGAGAAGATGGTAAGCTGTACAAGCTGCTGGTTTCTATTAACCCTCTCTGAAGAAGCCACAAAAATGAAGGGGTCAATTAATCCCTGAATGCAACATAAAATCATAGGGACTGCTTAATGAGAGAGAGAGGATTTTGCTTCTTTTTGGAAAAGAAATAATAACTTAGTTCAAAGTCAGTTGCCAGAAATATGAAATGCATTGGGAAGAGGCCTCTCTAGCTGGGTGTCTTTTTCCTTCTGCAGCCATATTGCACACAGAGAATAACCTTGATATTTTTGTGCCTTTTGTGGACAGGTGAGCCACTCATTTGTCTGTGCCAGTGGGGTACTAGGTCCCCATGGGGGTACACTGGGGCTGTTCCACTATAACATTGGGAAAGCTCTTATAGCAAGTGAGGCAGCAAGAAGGTACCTTCTGGCAAGCTTCCCTTTTCCATCCCCTAACCTCCTTCTGTGTGTTAAAAGATTATCGGCAGTGGCATCTTGGAGAGAGAAGAGCAGTAAATGGAAGAGTTACTTGGGTTTCTCTAACTCACCAGAGTGGGAGGAAAGGAAATGGGACAACTCTAGCTTAATTCATTAGTTCATAGGCTCCTCTGTCCTGAGGTCCTGTCTCTCAAATTCAAAACCTTCTTTTGAAAAAGGGACACTGGGATTTAAACTTTTGCTTTTTCCCAGACCCATATCATCTGTCTTTGGTAACAGACCATTCCAAGGATAATGAACTGGGAAAGAGAAAGGGAAAAAAAACAGCATTTGAGAAATATAACCACCAACAAGAAACTAAATAACCTAACAGGGATTATAGAATTATTTGACCATACATAGCATGGTCAAATAATTAATTGTCACACAATAGTATAGAATTTCAAGTATAAATAAACAAATACAGTGAATACAATTCAATACAGTGAATTTTAGGAAAACACACTATAAATAAGGCAATCCATCAAAGTAATAGAAACTTTGAATGAAGTTACTGAATGTGAAAGATGTATTTTGAATTATTGAAAAAAAAAGAACACAATGGAAGGGCTCAATAATAAAGAAAACAGGACATTGCCCTGCTGGAAGACACTTGAGGAACCAATAGGGCAGGTACTAGGAAAGGATTAAGTAAAGAAAAGAATAAGAAATGATAAGAGATAAGACAGAAGTGAAAGTGTCCATAGGTCAATATATAAAAGAAATGAATCAGAATGGGTGTGATATAGTAGAAAAATTTCCTTGAAATTTCCTTGAAATTTCCCATGATTGAACAAATATTTCTGAACAGGAGAGGAAAGAAGGTTCAACTCTAGACACATTATGCTCTTCTAAATAAGCAGTGGTTACACACATAAACATACACATAAAACTCTAATATGTAGAAAACTCTAATATATATATATATGAAACTATCACGTGTGGGGAAACATTAAGAGAAAAATACTAACCAAGAGTTTGTTTTGGTTGAGAGGCAAATAAACTTATTGAGGCAATTCAAAAAATGTCAAGAAAAGTAAAATGTATGATAATGAGGAAATTGCCATAATAGTAGCAATATGTGTTGAAACTTGTTTTTTTTTAAAGAAGCACTACAGATCCAATTGAACTTTAGAAATTATGAAAATACAAAATAAGTTAGTAGAAATAGTTTTAAATACCAGCAATTATATAAAAATAGCTAAATGTATACAAGAGACTCAGATTAAAATGACAATTTGAATACAACAGTGGGCAAAATATAAGCTTGAAAATACATCCAGGGTAAGAACTTTTTCAATCTTTTATTGTCTTTTATAATCATGCAATAAAATTGTAGAAATAATTAGCAATAGTTACATAAATTCAAATGGACCTGGAATTTTTAAATAAACATATATACATATATATACACATATATTTGTGTGTTTGTGTATATGATCAAAATAAACACTTATGAGTCATCATATGGGAAATTTTAAGAACACTGATCACCAAATGATAATGAAAACTCAACATGTCTAATTTGTGATAGTTTAAAATTATATAAAGGAAATTTATAGTATAGCTTAATTAGAAAGTGAAAAGAATTATTAGGAAAAACCAAGCCAAAAAAAGTTAACCAAATAAATGTAAAAGAAGGAAAAGAATAAAATTAAAAGCAAAAAGTTGAAATAGAGAACAAAACCACAACAATAGAAATAAGAAAATAAAAATTGTATATTTTAAAGATCAATAACTCAGACAAATTTCTGTCCAAAAATTTAAAAAGTTAGAGAAGAGTCATGAACAAAACAATCACAAAAGGAAGTATTTAATTAGATCTCTTATAGTGATGGTAAAATTGTAAAGAAATAATCTTATCTTAACAATGACCATTATAGAATTTAAAGAATTAAAGTTCTGGTCAAAAAACCTGTCTGCCACACTCCCTCCCTAGTCCCCCAAAATACCTTTTAATAATGAGTGATTTTACAACATATTTGTAACAAATATTCTAGAAGATTAGCTTATACCAGTTCAGTGAGCGAGAGAGAGCCGCCAACCTTATTTTAAGATGTAACGATAAGAACAGCATTGAAAGAAAATAATTTTGGGAGGAATTTCACATTATGCAAGCATCTGAGTAATATAGTAAATTAGACTAATAGTTCATGAAAATATACATCGTGCTAAGTTTTACATTAGCCCATATTTACGAGTCATTATAATGATTTACCATTTTCTTAGTTTAAGATGTATAAAAAAATCCATTGAACTTCTGTCCTCAGAACATTTATCACCCTCTCTGTCCTTGTGCAGGGTAACTGAAGTCTAGGGCACTGCCCCATGCTACCGCCACTTCCACATCACAACCTCTATCAAGAGATAATGACAAAAATGTGAACCATGAGACTTCTGTCACTGAGTCTCAGTGAGCTGTCATATTACCATAAATATATTAGCCTTTCAAAATGTCTCATATTGGCAAAATTTAGACATTTGAATTATTTGACATTTGAATTACATTTGAATTTGTGGTCAGAATATGGGAAACAAAATACTATATATTGTAGGTGGAAATATAAAAATCTAAAAAATCTAAAAGTACTTACAGAAATGAAGTTTGAATAAAATCTAGCAATTCATTATAGGTATATCCTACAGATATTCTTGTTCAAATCTCTCAAGGCACATCTCGAATATTCATCATAATATAGACTATGGTAGCAGAGACTTGGAAGCAACATAGTTTTTCATCAGCAGGAGAAGATTATTGGTCCAAGATGTATATTCAGTAACATACAGAAAAATTAGCTCATTTTACCTGAAGCAGTGTGGCTACATCAAAAAGATTTGATTGGAAAAGAAGAAACAACAAAATGGCAGAGATGCAATTTTTAAAAACACATCCACAGACTTGTAGCTAGCGTTATGTACCTTCACATAAACATAGGAAGGATGAATTGGAGAGAAGCTTGCTAAATGCAGTGGAGTAGAGATGAGAAGGAGAAAAACAATATGATAGAAAACACAGAAACCTATGACAATAATCTGCTATATAAGTAAATCAAATCTGTGTCTCTGAGGCCCAAAAAGGAATTCAAAAGATAAAGTCAAAGTCTCAAGTACAGAGAGGAATACATCCTTAAGAAGGAAAAAGGGCATCCCCAAAGAGTGACCCAATGGAGGGATTCTGGACCAAGACTTCCCGAGGGAAGCTCAGCTCTGTGAGAAGAGTTATATGGAGAATCAAGTTTCAAGTTACTATCTGTGAAAGATAGTGATGATCGTACCTATGACAGGTCTGAGAACAAAAGGAGCTGACATTTGTAAGGCATGGAGTAGAGTGACTGAAAAATGCAATTATTTTTATAACTTTTCTTAATAGAGCACTGGTAATGCTTCACCATGTGTGAAGACAGTTCAACAAATAGCTTACTAGAAACTGGCATTTCATGTGCAAAAATGCACAACCATTGAAAAATAGATATGCACAATGTCTCTGAACCTTCAGGACAAAGAGCACTCAATTGGAGAAGGGAATTGATGTATTTCAATGAATCATTTTGCTAAATATTTTTGACTTTTTTTTTTTAACTTTTGGCAGTTTCCAAGAAAAATCTAAATGAATCACTAACTGAACTGTTGATAGTTTTTTACTTATACTTTGGGACTAACAAATTTGGTTCTTTTTAATCCGTCTTTATAAACCAGATTATAAACCTGCCTACCTGTTTATACTCTTATTTTATGCAAATATCTCTCTGCTTATATTTCTAACAAATTTAAAAATCCTACATTGCCTTCATCTGTTTGCTTCTCAGCTGATAGAACAAGCTCAAGAGGGAATTGAACTACTTTTCTAGTTTTTTTATGCTAAAATCCTAAATCTACTGATATTTTAAAAGGCAATAGCTACTTAATTAAGTTTTATCTATGAACCAGGTACATAGCAAAAAAAAAGGTTTTAAAAATTATTGATTCATGTGACAATAATGCAAAGGACATGTTAGTATCATCCCTACGTGGTGAAAAATTGATTGTCTCGAAGACGTAGTCACTCACCCAAGGTGACATAGCTGAAAAGGGTCTGTGACTCTAAATGAGCATGTTATTATCATCACCCTTTCTCCTGCATCTGGGAGCAGACCTTGAAAAAAAGAAACCAAGGCTCCAGTCAGCTTACTGTAACTAGCATGTTTTGTAACTAGCAAGTTTTGAGACCAAGTCTCTCTCAATACATATTTTGAGGTTCAGATTTTCTCTCCCTAGTGGTCCAAACAATAACCAGTTTCTCTCAGCTGGAGCTTTTTGGCACTGAATGTGAATGTATTTCTTACACAACCTTACATTTGCACATGTTTCTCTGTTGACAAGCCCATCTTGCAAATTTTGTCATATTTCTGCCCAAATCTATGTTCTTCCTTTAACATCCTGATACTTACTTCATGACTTGTCTCTTCCCTCATGCATCATGCTGAACCTGGCACTTAGATTGACTTCTGCTAGTGTTCTACATTGCTGCATTGATAATGTCATCCTGTGACCAGTCCTATCCACTAGTCAGGGTCTAGGTGTTTTTCCAAGAGTTTTCATTTATCTGTGATGACATCATTTACTCTATCTTTGATTTTGCTTCTTCTAGAGGATCTTTGCTACATGAACCATGGAGGTAAAAGATGTTTTTCCATCCTTCAAAAAGTTATAGTTCAAAACCTGAATTCTCATTTTACTCACTCCCACCAAATTTTCCAGAAAGAGTACTGGTGGCATAGTGCAATGATGGGCAATATGTGGACTGCATGAAAGCAGGGGCATGATTCACTTTTAGTTCACTAAGAGTTTGGGTGACCACTCAGGGAGTATGATGATAGTTTGATATGGCAGCTACTCTGAGATAATAAATTAAGTACATTTTTAATCAAAATCTTCAAGAAAGAAAATGTAGTTTCAGTTTACCCATTCATCAATATGCTCTGGAACTTCAAGATATTTCTTAATTAGAAATAAGAAGTATTTCAGATTCACTTATTTTGTGACCTTGTCACTCTCAGATGTGGACTTGAGCCCAGAGCATCGACAACACTAGGGTAAGATAGAATCTCAAAGTCTTCTAAGGAATCAGAAGCTATCTGTTTTCAGCAGATCCTAGACTGATAAGTGTGGAAGTCAAATTTTGGAAAGGCTGGCTCAATTTCATTTCTTCTTAAGGGAGACTTAAATTTAAACATATTTAAAATGTAAGGGGTTTGGGAATCTAGAATATGATAAATTCACATGATAAAGTGAAAGGATTTCATGCTTATCAACATTTGTTGTTATAGAAAAATATGTCTGTAGATGAGTTCTTCCCACCTCCCCGTACCTCCCCCATGTACCTGCCATGGCTCCTGTATCCCTATGCAGAATTCTGCAGGTTCCCTTCTTCTGGATTGCTAGTCCAGTCTTCTAGTTGTTTTTATGTGTGGAATGGAAAGAATATGTGTTGCAAGGTATGGATAAAAAATGAGGAAAGGAGTGGAGAGATCAGAATTTTCTTGTAGGAGGTACTAATTCGAGAACTAATGTAGAACACTGAGTGAAGGGATGAGATCAAAGCTTTGGAGACATTCCAGTCTTCAGAGCTCATCAGCCAAGTGAGAGTTGTGGAGGTCCACCAACAACGGTGTGTGACAGGTTGTGGAGGTAGACGGTGGGCAAGAGAATGACAGTGAGTATCCAGCTCTGGAGGACAAGGTTTTGAGTACTCCTGGTGAGAAGGTTAGATTTGGGCTACTACGAAGAAGGGTTGAAGACTACATGTTAAACACCATTGAGTGTCTCTGAGCACTTCCCGTGAGCATGAAGGACTGCTTATAGCAGTTAGAGCTCATGCAGAAATAATAAACATTAACATAGACCATACATGGAATAAATGCTTAAGACACAAATCTTCCCTGAAGATTGGCGAGAAGTGAAAGTTGTTGCTCACTGATACTGCAATTGTAGTGGAACTCTGATGCAGGTTAGGAATAACCCAATAATAATTAGAAAAACACAATTAAAAACACAAATAATTAGAAAAATACAAATTTACTAGTCAGTAAGTTTAGCTGTTAATGATTTACTCATTAATAATTCATATTCTAACTGTACTAGATATGTATATTGGTTTGTATGTATATGATTATACATGCATTATATTTGCAATATATAATGTCCATATATAATGTGTTCATATATGTATGTATAACATATATGTATGTATATGAATATATTTGTGTGTATATATATTTTATTCTCAAGATTTCCCAGACTTTAAAAATTGTGCTGCCTATCCATCTCATAATCTGCATCTCATAATACGTATTTTATATGAAGCCAACTTACTACACTTGATCTTAGTCAAAAGGCCGAGAAGCGATGAAGAAGCCAAATTACTAGCATAGACTTCCCTTAAGGCCTCAATTTAGTACTCACAATACATTAGAATATTTTTCAATCCAATAATAAGAAAATTATTTAAGTATATGGCACTAATATGTTTATTGTATTAGTTATTATATTATTTATATTAAATTTATATAATATTATTATTACCTTCCTGCTAGGGATAATTAAAAGTACTAAGTTAAAAGTTGTAACAAGACAAACTTATTTGACCTTTACTTTGTTTCAATTAAAGATCTTAGGTCAAAATCCAAATTATTAAATTATAGATAGACTTGAATTTTTAGATAATGTAAATTACTGGCTTTGATCAGTTTCAAACTTGTCTCTTCATTACTGAAGGAAACACACTTTCCTCTTGCCCCCATTAGCTCTCTCTCTCTTTTTTTTGAGACTAGGTCTCACTATTTTTGCCCATGGAACCGCAGGCTCTCGTTGCCTGGGGTACTACAGACTCAAGCAATCCCCAGTCTCAGCTTCCCAGGTAGCTGGGATTACAGGCGCATGCCACCACACCCAGTAATTTTTGGGACTAGGTCTTTCTACGGGCCCCAGGCGGGACTCAAACTGCAATTCCTAGCCCCGACGGCTTCATAGGCTGAAGCTTACAGGCACGAGCCACCGTGCCCGGCACATTACCTCTTAACTGCAGATTCACAGCTGATCAGACTGGCATGTGGCTCAGCGTGACTTCTGGTGTTTTCTTCTTAATGTCATATGGACAATCAGCATTTCTTATTTTAAACATCTGCATGATTATCTTAAACTTGAATTTTTAGCCTGATCTTTCCCTGTGCATCAGGAAAGGAATCATCTTAAGAGATGTAAGAATGCATCGTTCCTTATTTTATCTTCAATTTCAAATGGACTAATTTTCAAGCTACAAGAAAACCAATCTATCACCTCTAAAAGCTATATATTTCCCACGTTTTCACAGAATCTGGCACTGAGAACAGCCACACATACAGTGATGCAATTTTGCAATTATTCTGTGATAACTATTATTTCACTTTGCATTGCAGTAGGTTTCATATTTAGTAGGTTTAAATAATGTTCAGGAAGCTATTACAGCCCCAGAAAGATAAAGTAAACCATTGTCTCTTTTCATGATTGCCTATGATTCTAATATGAGGTCTGAGAATATTCCTCTCTCTCTAATTGCTGCAGTTTGATTTTGCACTTTACAATATAAGTAGCATCCAATCAATACAAATGATGCTGGAAAAACTATACAGTTACAAGTGAAAAAATTAATTTGATCACACAAACTGTAAATTCAAAGTGCATTAAAAATGGGAAACTTGAAAATACAAAGCATGTGCATGAAAATATAAGTGATATATTTTGTAAGCATTAGAGATGTCTTTGGGAACTCTAACCCAACAACAAAGAAAATGAAAGCAAAGATTAAATATTGGTACTACATCAACCTTTTGCACAGTGCAAGAAAATAACATCATAATTAAGATATCTATTGAATTGGAGAAGACAGTTGTACACATCCAATTAGGCATTATATACAGACTATATAAAGAACTCAATTAACAACAAAAAGCTAAACCTAAATAAGAAATGAACAGATCTGAAGAGAAATTTCTCCAATGATAACAGACAGATGGGCAACAATATCATGAAAAGAAATTTCTTATCATCACTTTATATTACGGAAATGCAAATTAAAATAAAAATGTGGTTATCCTGCACCTATAAGAATAATTTCCATAAAAAAGACTAGAGACAACAACTGTTTTCAAGGATATGGAGGGAAAATTTTTTCTAAATTGTTGATAAGAATGTAAATTAGTGGCATTGTTTTGATTAATAGCATAATCTTCCTCCAAACAGTAAAAGTAGAACTACAATGTGATCTAGCAATCCCAATTCTGAATACTATCAAAATAATATTAAATAATTAACTCCAAGAGGTAAATGTATAACTATGTTAATTATATCATTATTTATAATCTTTAATCTATGGAGTTTCTAAGTGCCTACTGATAAATGATTGGATAAACAAATGTGGCATATATACACACTTTATTTATATATGAAACACAAAGAAAATAAGCAGATGAACAAATAAATTAAAATTAAAATAACCAGTTGACATCAACAACAGAACTGAATTTATAAGAAAGGAGAAAGTATCTGGTGATAATGAAAGTAAAAATGAGTCTAAAGAAAGGTTTTGTGACATGATTACTTGATAGAAGTGAGGCAGAAGAGTGAGTGACCAACTGGATCAGGTTATTGATTAGGAAAGATCTCACAGAAATTTCTAGCATTCTGAAAATATTCTATGTCTGATCTGAACGGCATATGAATGAAAATTTAGTGAACATTTAGGATGTATGCAAGCTCTGTGTGCAAATCATACCTCAGTAAATTTTTTTTTAAAGTAAATCATTATTGAAATGGAATGTGACCTCTGAAACTCCTTTCTCTTCCCCCCAAATGGAGCAATATGAATGATGAAGAGGTGCAACTGAAAACATACTAGGAAAGGGTAATAATACCATGTGACAATCCTGAAAGGTAATGTAAAGGGAGACAGGGAAAGGTATTCTATCAGAACTTCCATCCTCCCTCTGAGAAGGAAGTCACTTAAGACATAAAAACATTATCTCCACGGAGTCACAAAAGTACCCAGACATGACCCTAGTCTCATTAAAAGCACCACTATCATCTTGGAGAAGTCTCAGTTTCTCCAAAAATGAAATTTCACCACTTTGCATAATCAACATACTGATCATTCCCAAAATTACAGCAAATCTCTGATTGAATTAAAATAATCTGCCTCTACCCAAAAACTCCAAACTGATGAATGGTTGGAAAAGATGTGGTATATTTACACAATGGAATAATATTCTGCAATTAAAACTGACAAATATGGCACATTTGTGATAACATGGATGGAGCTAGAGGGAGTCATATCAGCAGAAAGAATTCAGGGGAAAAAAAAGACAGAAACCATAGGGTCTCACCAATAGAAAGGATATAGGTATAACAAACAATAAGTCAAGAGAAAGTCAAAACAAACCAACAGAATTGGGGCAAGCAGCTAGGGAAAAGGAGAAGGGAGGAAAAAAGGAAAATCAAGGAAGGGAGTAACACAAGAAGATCAGTATGAAAGTTCATGGATGATAAGGTGGAAAGAGATTCCCGGGGAATAAAATGATGCAATATAAATCTATGTATGTATGTATGTATGTATGTATGTATGTATGTATGTATCTATCTATCTATCTATCTATCTATCTATCTATCTATCTATCATGTGTGCATGTATATATGTATACACACATAAAAATGTAAACAATGAAATGATTAATAATAATAAATAAATAAACCATATGAAAATATCTGCTTCTAACCTAATTGCCTTGAACTACTAACAGTTGCAAAAAAATCTTTTTTCTATATGGTCTTAAAATTATTAAATTTTTTAATAATAATTTCTTATTACTATGTATTAAGTAATCTCCTATGATTTACTGTATTGATGAAATGTTTATACAAAAGAATGAAAATAGATTACATCTCACATGTTACACAAAATTTAATTCAAAATTGATTAACAACATGGTAGAAAACACAAAACCCTAAAATATACTGAAGAAAATATAGGCAAAGCACTCAAATATTAGAGAGTTTCATTCATCACAAGTTTCAGTGAAGTCTTTGAGGGATTTATCTCCAACAGCAAGAGAAACAAAAGTGAAAAAAAAAAAAAAAAACAAATGGGACTACATTAAACTAAAAGGTTTCCACACAGCAAAAGAAGTAATCAGTAAAGCAAAAATACAAACTAATGAATATGAGAAAATATTTGCATATCATACCTTTAACAAGAGGCTAACATACAAAGACCTACAAAATACTCATCAACTCTATAAAACAAAGAACCCAATTAAAAAAAAATGGACAGAACAGCTAAATAGATATTTCTCTTTTTTATAATTATTTTTATTTATTTAAATTACAACCTCACTAAATGGTTTTTGGTATACTTCCTTCTCTCTCTGGCACCCCCTCTGTTCACTCAAACCCCTCCCTTTGTTGTTTGCTAGTCTGTGTTGAGTACATTAGTCTCTTTCTTTCCTGTGGCAGTGTCCTTTCACTGGGTGAGAGACTGTGTTCTTGGGACCAGGTGATCCATGCTGGTAGGTTTTCACAGTTAACCTTGCATTGGCCAGCCAGTTTATATTTATTTGTGGTTTGTCCATGTTTTCTCATTGCAGGCTGTCTTTTCCAACACCTTCTCTGTGTTGTTTTGCTGCTTTACCTTATGGTTCTAGCATCTGGTTTAGGGGGCCTCACGCCCAGCCAGTGTTAGTGAAGAAGCTTCTCTGCAGATACAGGCATCTGTGAATGGCCATTGTAGGTCCTCTCCTCTGCCTCAGTTTGCAGCCTTGTTATGGGGCCAATGCCCCCAATCTTTGGCCTTCCTCTCCTGTGGTGTGGGGAGGGGTACCTTGCTCTCCCAGATGGCATCTCAAAAATGAGGTCTTGACTCTTCCAGACCAGGTGAGCATGTAGGTGTGCATTTGGACATCATGTTTCCATATTTTTTTCTCCAGTCCCACATGCACTGATTCTCTCACTATTCCATCTCCTGTGTCTAGCACAAACTTGTGGGCTGGATGTTTACCTGGGCCCTCACCCGTCCTATGATGGAGTTTGTATTATCTATGTTCTTCTGCTTCCTGAAGATTAACTGGAGTGAGAGTGAAATGAAAGGGGCATACCCCCCCCCCAGTGCTGCCCATGCACCAGTACATTCCCATGTCAGGTAGGGGCCCAGATGGCTGGGCGGGTGCAGACTCAAGCCCCCTTTGGGGTAGGGGTTTGGCTGAACCATGCCTTGACATATTCAGTGCAACCATCCACTGGTGGGTGGGGCTAAAACCCCACCTGTGTCCCCCTTCTAGACTCTCCAGGTGCAAGGGGCCTACCTAGATTTCCTTGCAAGCTTGGTTCCCTGCTGGCAAAGGAGCGCCAACAGCCCAATCTAAATAAATATTTCTCCAAGGAAGACATACTCATGGTCAACAGGCACTTGACAAAATGTTCATCATCATTAACATGTTCAAAATATTCATTATCATTGCATCAGAGAAATGAAAATCAAAATTATAAACAGAAACCATCTCACATCTATGACAATGTCCCCTATCTAAAAAAAAAAAAAAAAGATAGTAAACAGTGTTGGGGAAGATGTGGAAAAAAATAAACCATGGTACATTATTGATGGGGATATAGACTAGTCCAACCTTATAAGAAACAGAATTACATTTTCTAAAAATATTGAAAATACATCCACCATGTGATTCAACAATTCCATTCTTAGGCATATAACCAAAAAATGAAAAAACACTAATTTGATGTGATTTAAGTGCCCCTTTGTTTAATTATAGCACTGTTTACAATAGTCAAGACAAAGAACCTACATGCTCAAGGATAGACGAGTAAAATAAGGAGATGTGATTCCATTACACAATGGAATATTATTCAACCATAAAAAGAGACAAACTCTTGCCATTTTTGATAATATGGATGGATCTGAGAGGATCATGTTAAGTGAAATAATTTAGAAGGAGAAAGGCAAATGCCAAATGGTTTCAGTTACATGTAAAATACATGGAAACAAAACGAAGGATGAATTAAAATCCAATGTAAACAAACTCTACAAATCTGATATTCTCCTTCCTCTGGATAACAAAGCCAAAGTAAAGAGAAAACATCTCATATGTATGGGACCACAACATACCCATCAACAAAACACATAAATTTATCCTATATAGTCCATTAGTAGTTAAAAAGAAAAGGAAATAATCTCAATAAATTGATCTTTGTAAATTTTAAACATATAGAATAAGAAAATATGTCATTCCAAAGAAAACACTCAGTTCCAGAGAATTACATATCTAGATGTGAATCACAAAATAATAAAGTTTCTAAAATATAACAGGAAAGATGTTTCATAACTGTGTCGTAGACAAATACTTTTTTACAGTACACTAAAGCATTCCCCATATTTGAAAAAAAAAGAATAAAAATATTGGATCAAATTAAAGTGAGAGACTTCCTTTTAACCAAAGGCACCTTTCACAAAATATAACTCCTTGCCACAGAAAGAACTATAACAAAAGACTTACTTGAAGAACAAGCCTACAGAAGAAAGTCATGCAATTTCTTGATGTTTATGGTTTTTTCAATTAGAGTTGCTATAAAACCAGTTTTATAATTATGTATTGGGTTAAAGACTAACCAATCTTGGACACTGTTAGTCATCAGGGAAGTGCAAATTTAAACCATTCCTACCAAAATGAATAAAATTAAAGACTCACATTTCCAGTGTTAACAAGGGCATGGGACAAATAAAACTTTCTTATATAATCTGTGGGATTGCAAATTGGTACAATCACCTGGAAAAAAAATTGACACAAATCCTGAGCATGTGCATACTTTATAATCCAATATTTTATTTCTTGGTGCAGCTTAATTTTGTCCCAGTTACACTTTAAGTTTCTAGGCTATAATTCAAGGAGTGGCATACAGCAGTTGCTCTAATGGAAAAGAGAACTGGGCAGTTAGTATAAATGCCTGAAAGAATGATGCAAAAGATATAATAATTATAGATGTAAACTACGAAAGATTTTTTTAATGAAAACAACTTTTGTCAAGAGTGATATTCCATTATGTATGAATATGCCTAATCTTGTTTTATAAAACATTTATTGATGACAACTTATGTTGTTTCCCTATTTGACTATGGTAGAAATTGTGCAGATATCTTTTCAAATAAAAGCTTTTATATTTCTTGCATATGTGTGTGTATGTATACAGGTGTGTGTGTGTAGAATTGCTGGGTCATCATAATAAAAATTCTGTTTAATTATTTTGAGAATCTCCATACTATTTTACAAAGTGGATGCTATTTGTTGTGCTAAATGAAATAAGCCAGAAAGAAAGAGACAAACACCACATAAATGGGAGGGGGCAGCAGAAGGTTATTAGAATTTCAGTGGGGAGCATAGTGTGGTATCATGCATTTGAATAAGGATGAATCTACAAAACAATATTTACTCCAATTAAAAAATGAAAACTTTTTAAGTGCGTCTAAAAGGCGAGGTAAATCTAAAAGACGAACAACAAATTGGGATGATGTGTTTGAAACATTTAACACATCAATAGACCTAATCCCTCTAAAGTATAAAGAACTTTTAACAATCAAAAAAAAAAAAAAAAGAAGAAGAATGGACATGGGTAGATAATTCACAAAAGAAAATTAAGATCATCATTAATATTGAAAAGAGGTTACATCTTACTCACCCAAAGGAAAAATAATATAAAAATGTTGATTTTAATCTAGCAGACTAGCCAAATATCACATGTAGGAATAGTAGGATAGGAATCACTGTGGGGAAATAAGAATTTACATTTACTTGAATGGGATTTATTATAATCTAAGCTCTGTGCAAGGCAAATTGACAATATCTATCAAATCACAAGAGCATATACCTTGGATCTTCCAATTCCCCTTCTCAGAACACACATTAGCATAATATCAGCACATAAAGTAGTGGCAGACAGGTCATTCACAGCAGCATCATTTGTAAAACAACAGATTGGAAACAACTCCAGTGTGTTTACAAGTAAATGATTAGATACATGATATCACAGCAACAATAAATAATACCATAGATATTAAACATAAGAACAAAAAGCATCTACATATTGGTAGGCAAGGGGATTAAAACAAATCAATACTTTTATATGTATAAAATATCTTAATAGAGATAAAGAGCCATTAATAAAATATATTTATTTTGTTCTTTTATACTTTTGATATTTGAAAAATTGGTTTTTAATATCTATTTTTCTATAAAATGCAAATAATTCTAAAGGACATTATTAAATAAAAGATGATAAACAAGTATATGTTAAAAAAAATAAAAGATTTTTCACTGACCAGAATAGCTAACCGGATTGATTGATTGAAAATTACACTAAATGATTATTTTTATCTTATTCACATATTAGATGTCTGGATAATATTATATGCATGACAGAGCATGCATATTGTCATATGTTAGATGGTAGCAAATTACATGGCAACATGAAAAAAACTACAACATTGGATCTGGGTCCATTTAGCACCCATGAAAAGCATGTATAGTAGACCTGAAGAGAGACTGCAGCCATATCACAGCCTTTAAATGTAACACCTGGTATGAACTGTATGATTTTCCATGGAATATTTGGACACATGATATGACACGTCTCTAGGGCAAACTTAAACTTGGTTCCTTATTTCCATCATTATTTTAATAAGAATGCAATATATTTTTGATAAGTGCCTAGGAAATCAAAAATAGATGTAGAGGGGTCAAAGTACTTTCAATATATTGTCTGTATTTTTCAAAACTTCTTCTAAAGAATAAAGCCTCAGAAAAGCATGCTCTGACTGAAATATTTTCAAGATGTGTCAGTGAGATGCTCAGACCACGAACACACCTGGGAAGCTAATGGAAGCGACAGTCACACACTCCTAGATACTGTATTTCCTGGTGTTGAACAAAAATTGCATAAATAAATATTTTAACATAGAGAAGGTCAAAGTGCATTTACCTTTTTCCCTCACTATTAGAGAGAAGTGCTTTGAAATATCTACTTTTGCCAGTAAGAGGGGGAAAAACATGTCATGAATTCAGCCGCATCTTCTTCGACTTGTTTACATATCACTTTAATAATTAGGTGCTTATGTAATTCTTTTAGATAATGTCAATCACAAAAACCAGCAAAATCATAGCTATCCACTAAAAGAAGCACAGCAAGGAGAAAATTTGATTGTGGAGAAAGGGGGACAAAGGAGGACTGGTCATGCCAACCTGTCCCAAGGCCAGCCAAAGTTCTAGGGACTTGAGGAGCCACTACCATGGCACTCACCCACACCAGCCAGGTCTCTGAACATAGGAGGAGGAACACAGAGGTATTTGAACAGGCAACTTTCCAAGAAAATAAGTTTCAGGGGATATTCACAAGCTGAATGGATGTCTTAATATAGAATGCACAGTCAACCTGATATAGCATCAAAAAGGGCAGAAGCCTCCAACCAACAAGCCAGAGGGAAAAAAGTGGAATTTTAAAAATGCAGCCTCCGCAGCCCAGCTTCTTAACCAGATTCGCATCACCCACACATGCACCGCAGTTGTTAAAGTTACAAGGAATTTAAATAACAGGGTTTTACTTTACAAGGAAAATTAGCCAAGAAAACAAAAAGTTCTTAATGCCACAAGTGTTCAGTTATTTCACCCGGAGTACCATTTAGTCCAAAAGTCCCAAATACATGTCCCAGATGGTGACCCCTTCAAACTTGAGGTAGACACCTTGCAAAAACCAGTACTTCTCCAGTGTCTTCTCTTTGCTTCTTCTCTCTTCAGGGTTCTGAGTTGTGGCTTCTCCAAGGCTCTTCAAACTTTTCCAATGATGCTGATGCAAAGTCACCTTTCCAATATGCCACCTTGCTGCAGCCCAAAGTACTTCCTTTACAAGGCCTGGCTTCTGCAGCATCTGGCCAAATTTACTAAGCCTGCCCTCAGCAGCCCCTGGTCATCCCCGGTCTGCCATTCTGGCATCCAACTCCACACTGGTTACTTCTCGCTGGCCACTCTCCACTACGGCTCCTTGCCACCACCAGCTCACTCTTCCAGGGAGATTTCCCTGGCCAGGCTACATGGGTCTGTTCTATGAGTCCACCATTCTCATCTCTCCCACCTCTCTCTTGGCTCACCTTTTTAATCTGTCCTTTTTCACGCATCTCATTTTCTGTCACGAGTCTTTCTCTCAGACCCCACTCACCAAAGCAGTATGGCATCAAATAAAATTTTCTACCTCCCACCCCTCTCTGCCACCAACTGAACTGAACAGAGACCAGTTTAGAGATTACATGGGGGAGGGGTGATGTAGAGGGGTTCATAGTTACCCATTAAAATTTTCCTTTCTAAACATGAATTTAAAAGTCACAAGTACCAAGTAAAGATTCATTGCTTCAAAAAGAAAAATTAACTTTATACTTTCATATTAGTTAAAATGAAGCCTTCTTCTGAAATACTGTTTGTGTTCTTAACTAAATTTAAAAGGATATTACAATTATGACTTTTGAATAAGCAGTTGTGAAAGGGGAAAATGTGGACCAGAAATGATTCATTCTTGCTAAATTTAACATGTCATTGAGAACAGTAATGCATTTCAGTGGTCATTGTTCATTTCCCTGCTTACCTCCTCTTCCTAACTGAATCCACCCTGCTCCAACTCCACAGATGGATCCTGAGTGATTGAGTTATTCCTGACTAGTCTAAACATTGTACCTTTCAATAATAAGGTACAGCGGTTAGGACAGATCATGAATAACTTCTGGAGAGGTGAAGGGGGTACATTTCTTTTTTACAAAGAGGACGAAAACTTTTGCTTTGTAGCAGAAGCCCAAGTGACTCAGGCTGGGTGACCTCAATGAGTTTCTGACTTAAGATTTCCCATCTGGAATTACTTCAACACCCTTCAAGTTTGTTTAACTTGTAATAAAACTGTCAATTCCTTCAAATACGTAGGTGAAAAAGCTCACAAAAAAGTAACATTTCCTTCCTCTGTATTAAGCCATTCTATGGTTTATAACCTCTGATATTTTAAATTCCACAAAAACATGACCTATATTTAACCCCTCTAGCCTTCAAAAGATCTAGAACACTTTTCTTCTCTCTCTTTTTCTCTTTATTTTCTTCTTTCTTGCTCTCATTTTCTGAGCAATCATTTCAGGCATCTACATCTACAATATGCTTCAACTAAATTGAAATGAATTATCTAATAAAATTATGAAAATATAGATTACTTCCCCCAAGGATTTGGTTCTGGTTCAGTTTAAAAAGTTATAATGATTAGTTCTAAGTTTTCTTTATTTAAGTGTTCATCTTCCTGGATTTTCTGTGAGTTACTACATAATTCCACTTTCAGTAAATGTATCTTATAAATATATATTTAAAAAAAATCTGCTCTGTAAACATGACCATAGGTTGTGGTTCAGAATTTCTGGAATATTTGTTTTTCTGAAGTCCAATATTATTTTTTATGTTTTCTGAACAGCTATAAAAAAAATAAAGACCTTTAGTGCATCCTATAGCCCAAGGATACTTATTTTAGTTAGACATATTCCATGTCATCTGTTTTACATTGTGGTAGTAGTAAACCTAGCATATTGCTAAACTGAGTCTAGCACCTAACCGGTTTAAAGAAACAATATGTGTATGTATATATATATGTGTGTGTGTGTGTGTGTGTGTGATTTTTTTGTGTGAAACTACCAAATAAAGTTAATAATTACACTCCACCTTTGTCAATCTTCAAAAGAATATATTACAATAACTTTTATAAATTGCTGAACAACTAAGTTTATAGCTACTGACCAAATATAAGATTTTCAGTTCTGATAGAATAATTTAACACTTCATTTAATGCTCAACAACTTTTTTCCAAACTTGTTACCATGCTTTAGTGTATCAATATCTATTATAAATCTTATATGATCCCAACCCCATACTTAAAGTACAGAAATATTTAAATTCAAAAGTAAATAATTCCTTAGAATATTATTCTATAATTTACACTAGGGCATAACTATTTTCTGAATATGGAATTCTAGACTTTGCCTAAAAGGTTTCTCTTCATATCTGTCATTCAGTAGATATTTTTTGATAAAATAAAAAATGTGTTTAGACATTGTGTCAATAGTTAGGACATTAAACATTTGTTGTTTAGAAAGAGGCTAGAAAATTCAAAAACATAATGTCATTGAAATGCTTCATAAATATGTATATAAATAATAGTATTTGCTACGTGTAGGGTGTACATATTAATATACATTGTAAAGAATGAAAATGGTGTTACATTTCTTATTGATAACAGTTATAGAAATCCAAGAAAAAGAAAGCATGTGTGCATATGTGAATATACTTATGTATGTATAATATGCTACTTTCTACTCAAGAGAGAAAGAAATATAATATTTCTGTATACATTGATTTATATTTTAACTAATGATGAATATGATAAAAACAAATAAAGGTGACTTCTTATATGTGCGTGAAGGACAGAGATGGCCAGTAATGCATGTTAGACATCTCACTTATAATTTCCTTTTCAGGAAGACATGTAAACATTTGCATAATTATAATCAAATTAATTTCAGATTTAAAAAGTAATTTCTAGAAATTAAAAATAAGAAATAACTATATAGCAAATAATTAGCTATTTTCTAGTGATTTAAAAATATATTATCAACATATAAGTCTTCTAATGAACTATAACCAAATAATTTCAAAAAATATTTAGCTTCATTGATGATCATATTGACATTAATTTGAAACTATATAATACACATTGCATATAATAAGTTCATAATATAAAGCAAAGAAGTCACTATCATTTGGAAACAAAATTTTCAGCCCAAAACTGTTACACATACAAAATCGAAGAAGCTAAATATAAAATTTTATAACATTAAATTGGAATTAAATACATCACTATGTGCACATGAAGGACTCTCTTTAAAAAAGATACTTTAAATGGTTTTAATCTTCTCTTCCTACTCCAAATTATCAGTAATATGTTTAACAGGAGAACTAGGCTACAAATAGAAATATATTTAGTCACTGAGAAAAGCCTGGTCAGTCTGTGTTAGTATGACAATGGGGCACCTGAAGAGCTGCCTGTGCACAGAGTGATATGTATTGTTATTGCAATTTCCATAGTAATATAGATTCAATTTCTTTGTGATATTTGGAGTGTGCAAAATAATTTGACTGCAGTGAATATGTTCATATCAGGATGTTCCAATTTAGGTCTCAATGATACTTATTATAAAATATATTATTCCCCTCCCCCAAGTTCCCTGTGTGGTAAAATGGAGCAGCTTTGGGAGAGGAAAAGAAACAAAAAAGGGAAAGTTTTCTGTAGTGCTATTTCGGGAATGGATTTCACTAATTTCAATTTTACAACTAAATCAGTAAAAAATGACAGTTAAGTGTTCTATTTAATGACACAACACATTCATATTTGCCTACACAAGAACAATGTATTACATTAATATAAATAAAACTGATTTTGATATTCACAAAAAATGCATACTTCCACATGCAGAAGTCAATATTCTAAAAACAGTAAGCAACTAATATAATGAAAACAACAATAAACCAAATTTGATATCTTAGAACCATTTTCCACTGAAAAAGTCAGTACTAATTATCAAAGTGATAAAGTCTGTATGATACAGGCCCTAGCTCAAATGTGTGGGACCTTTGCCTTCTGGAGAAAGAATTCACCAGAGAACAAACACTAGATATCAAAGAAGACTGAGACACTCAAGCCTGAGTGAACCATTACTGAAGGAAGGGTGAGTAAAGCCTATTAAATATATTACTATGTGCACATGAAGGACTCCCTTTTAAAAAGATACTTTTAATGGACAGGGAGATATTTAAAGGGTAGGTTCTGGGGCTGGGAGGAGAGGAGCTGAGGACAGAGCTTATTTGGGGTTGGGCTACACAAGGGCGTGTGTTCCAGGGTGATAGTCCTACTGCCTACTTGGGCTGTTGGTCTTCTCCCTCCAGGAATTTGTGAGATCATTATTAGGCAGGATATAATACTTTGTCAATAAAGTTGCCTCATGGTTAGTGTGGTGGGCCAAATTGTTTGAACAGGGAGGCCAGCCCCAACAGTTAGTCCACCCATTCAAATAGGACTTGCAACAACTCATCCTACCAGCTCACAATTTCTTTTACCTACGCTGTTTCACCCACATAAAGCAAGGAGCATATTGGATGAGATTTGGAACATCTGGTAATATCATATGCAATAATGTTCTAAATGGCTACTGGATTTAGGTCAAAATCACAACAGAAGCAAATGTGAATAGTCACCTCTTCATCAAAAACAGAACAATGGGTTGTTAAAAGCAATGAATAATTGAAGCATCAAAAACAATTTTTTGATGCTGATTATATTGATGAGAAAAATTCTTATTTCACTGTGGTGACTGATGATTCAGCTCTTCATATTAAAACTAGTAAATAAAGGAAACTAAACACTATAACCTGCATTTCCAGCACAAATATTATTTCATGACAACCAAACAGTTGTTGAAGATAATTTTTTCTTTGCTGAAGAATTACAGTGAATAAAAAAAATAGAAGCAATAAAATATGCATTTTAGATAATTAATGAAATAATGGACTTAAAAGATAATAAATGCCACTAACACGTTATACTGGGTAAAAAATGGAATTTTATAAATGAATGTCAGAAGCTGACAATAAGTAAACTTGCTCATTAATCTCCCATGACAAAATGAATAGCCCAACATGATATCCCTCCAGATGCACTGCATTTAGTATACAGGATCAGTTCAGGATTCTTGCCAAAAGACTAAACCTGATCGAGCCTCTGCAATGTAGAGAACAAAGAAATATACTAAAAGACAGCACTTTCAACCAAAGACAGATTGTGATTCATTTTAGAGTACAAATGGTCTTTATTCTTCAACAAAGATATAAGGGTGGAAGTGGGAATTGCTATAGCAGTAAGATACTTCTCAACCAAATGCTATGCACAGTGATGAGAATTTGATTAGACAAAAAAACCATGAAAAGACTTACTACACAAGAACATTTCAACATTGTTCTGACCTTATGAAGTATTTTAAAAATTGCTTTTATTTTTAAGGAGTGCTAGCCTTATTGTTATGCTTTCAAATATCTTGTCTCTCTCTCTCTCTCTCTCTCTCTATATATATATATATATCAAGATATATATACATAGCTATATATAGAGAGATATATAATTATATATCAAGATCTATATATCTATAGCTATATATATATACTTATAGATAGTTATAGGATATTTATAGGATATATATTATATATAGCTATAGATATAACTTAACTATATAGTTGTATATTATTAATAGATGGTTTATATAATCTGCAATTTGCTTTAAAATTTTGTTTCAGGTATTAGAGTGGTAATAATACTGAAAAATCTTTTTATCTTAAAGATAAATACCTAGACATTTACATTTACAAACATTCACATTTACAAAATAAATTATATTATTTCAAATTTTGATTTAAAATAGTGAGATGGATGCTTAGGGAAATACTGGGATAATAGATGAGAATATATAACAACATATTGATTATTATTGAAGCTAGGTTTTGGATTGGTTGATCATGATATTAACTTTAAGGTACATAACCAGATCCTTTATGATAAAAAGACTCTAGCTGTGCCAGAGTATAATAAATGAAACACATAGAAACAATAACAAGTAGAAACAGTGCCTTAGTAGTATTTACTAATATTTAAGAATACAAATTAATTATAATTCTTCTGTGAATGAAAAAAATTATTTGAAATGTGGAACTGACATTATATTTAGAACCTTTATCTCTTAACATCATAAAATATATTCTTACCCTTAATTCCAGTTTCAATCACTTATAGTTTCCATCTGCTGTAGCTATAAAAAATATATTTAAATTTTACTTACATCTTACCCTGTGATCTCCTCAACAGAGTGTTCCAGTCTCTGGAATCTCCTGTTTTTGTATCTAGAAATGGACACTCATACTTCAGTGTAGAAAACACAAATTAATGTTAGGTGTTTATCTATCTCCTAGTGCAGCAGTTAACTATTTCAAGTAGTAGTACATATTTGAAAAGTAGATGAAATTAGAAAAAAAAAATGAGTTATTACTTACATCTATTTAGAAAATATTTACAGGAGAAAAGTAGAATCAGTTTATAAAAAAGAATTCATATATATAGATTATAAATGTGTCATAACTTTTAAAATCTCTTCAAGTTTTAATTATATGTTAATATGTATTTGAACATATATGGATATATATTTAATGGCACATATATAATAATAGAATATATGACAGAAGAAAATTTATTCATAATAAAAATCAGCCGAGATATTGAGAGCTGTTTATCACCTGCATAATAGTTAATGGAAAGTTTTCTCTATCTGAATGATAACTTAAGAGATAAAATAAGGTAATATTGAGGATGATCTTAAAGATATTCTTTTTGCAATCCCAAATTTGTGGAACTAGAGCACTCTCAAGACTAAGTAAAATTGTTCTTTAGTTGAAACAGAGATTAAAGCTGAGGCTCTGTCAGCGGTGATTTAGTTCTGTCCAGTGAATGGGATGTACTGTCCCTGAGGCAATAGAATTCAGTCTGTTCTTTCTTCAATTTGAACACTCATTAGCCTGAAGCAGGGTTTAGAATACTGAACCATACATCCTAATTTATAAAGCTACTTGTGAAACTATTCTCAAGACTCCCAAAAAGGAGTCTCAGCCAGAAGTAGTCATAGGAATCAGTCATATTTGCGTTTGACTGCCCAATTCTATCCTCATATGCACCCTACCTTCATCCTTACCCATTTTCCTTTTGTGTCTCCTGGAACCCCACCCCTCATACTGTATATGCTCTATCTTGATCCCCTCAAAGTTAACTTTGTAAGGTAGTTTACACTATACTAAGGGAGGAGGGAAGAGTGGGGAGAGAAAACAAGAAATGGGGAGAAGAGAGGTTACATTGACTCAGATTTGCATTCAAACAAAATATCTCTGAAAATAATGTATTAAACTGGAACAACTATAGCATTTATTTCTAATTTGATTATCAGAACACTTTTTAAATCTGAAGGATACCGTTCATATATAAAAACAGTGGAAGCAAACATCTGTGGTTAAATTAGAGTCAGCTATTCAGAGTCCACTATTTAATTTCTTCTTATCTTCTCAGGCTACACGTGAGAAACCACCATAATACCCTGAAACTCCACATCATACAAACTAAATGCATTCCCTTAATCGAAGTCATGTTGGCAAGGACAGTATTTTTATAGCAGAAAACAGTTCACATCCCTTCAACTAAACCACACAGGCATCTCATTTTTCCATCTTAGAAGGTTGATCATAAACCAGGGGTAACTTTTCATGTAGCTACTCTGTTCATGCTAAAAATTTCTTCAAATGAATAATTTCTCACTTGCTGAGTCTAATTTTGGCATGTTTTCTACAAGAAAAAACTTCCTTTTTCTTAAAACAATCTCATTTATTTGCTTCTCCTTTAAGATAAATTGATATTTTTTAAAATCCTTCTTTGACTCCATTTAGAGTTACTAAAAAAAATTAAGTATATTGGGAGACTAAAAAAAAAAAAAAAGCAATATTCATGGGGAAGGAACGAATGGGTATTTGGACACATTACTGTAATGAAGGAAGACCTAATGCATAAATGCCATGGTCAGAAATAATGAGAGGCTGATTTTAAGAATGGAATGTGGAAAAGACAGAATGAGAGTATGCCCCTTCAGAATGTGAAGATGGATTTATTATGAAATACCTGGGTTTTTTTTTAATTATATTTTTATATATTTATTTTTCATGGCTATCAGTATCACCTCATGATACCAAAAACAAGATTCATAACACAAAAAATGGAGAGAAGAGATAAGATATATATGAGAAATAAAAGTTAGCCAATAAACTAATGGAGAAATACACAAATATGAATTTTATTGTGGTCTTTTGGTGTGTCAAGAGAAGGAAAGAATAAAAAAAGGAAAGAAAGCAGGTAGGGAGAGTTGAAGGTGTGAGAGCGATAGGCAGGAAAGAAAGGATAAGAAAGGGGAAAGTTTATTTTGTTTAACAAAAAGTCTATGTTCATTAAAGATTGAATCCTCCATTGAATCTTCCTAAGATCTGTCACAGGTAGGAACTATTATTCTTATTTTACCAATAAATTACTAAGACTCACAGAGAACAAATGGGAAATAGTAGAACTTGATTTAAACCCATACAGATCACTAAAAACAGGTCACATTCATTGTAAGATAAACAAAAACCCTAAGTAAATGCATTTGGAAGCTTATAAATTAGAGAAAACTATAACTAACAGATAGCCTAATAAAAATATTGTAAATTTAAACACATATTTTATCATGATCTGACTTATGAACAAAACCCACTAAATGTATGGGTACTACTTTTTCAGCTGATTTAGCACCTAACTAGCAGGGTACTAACATGGGCAATGGTTAAATGGTATCTATAGTAACACCAAATGATTTCCATTTCATTATAACACAAGCAAATAACAATTTGTTATAAATAGGTAGAAAGCAGAAAATAAAAAAAAAATCCTCCATAAAAACTTACATGTATGATTATAATTGCTTTTCAAAGTTCTCACTTTCACTTTTTGATAATATCAGGTCATTTCATTGTTATTTTACATTCTCATGCATATATTCTAATTGTATCTCCTTTTTCACTTTCAAACACAATTACTTGATATCTATAATGTGTAAAATTCATGAAAGGGCATGCTTATGTGACAGGAGAACAGATTTAGCTTCAAAGTCACATATTAGCCACAGACATAACAGCTAAACTACAAGCTTCTTGAAGACAGAAACAGTGATGCTTAAATCACCATCTCTCCCCAGGACATGTCATGGTACTTCCTATATAGAAAAATGTTCAATATGTATGTATTAAATCCATGAATAAAAACTGTATGTAAGCATATATTAAAAGTCAAAGTCATTTGTTAGTCAGCATCCTTGCACAGTTAACCCTTTGCAAGTCTAGTCATCCATTTGAAAATCAAATGTTTTTCCATACGAATTTCAGTAACTTTTGCTCTCTTTAAAGAATGTATTGGAATTTTTATAGGGATTGCATTGAATCTGTAGATTGCTTTTGGTAGGATAGCCATTTTGATTATTTTAATTCTTCCAATTCATGAGCAGGGGATGTCTTTCCATTTCCTTATGTCTTCTATCTCTTTTGGCAGTTTCTAAAGTTATATTTGTATAGTTCTTTCACATGTTTGTTAGGTTTATTCCCAGGTATTTATTTATTTATTTATTTATTTATTTATTTATTTATTTATTTATTTATTTATTTATTTTTGGTGTGATGGCAAGTGGGATGGTTTTTTTCAATTTCTTCTTCTTCTGCTTGACTTTTTGCATATAAGAAATTTACTGACTTCTGTGTGCTGATTTTGTAACCAGCTACATTATTGAACTGGTTTCAACCAGTTTTTCTTTGGATTTTTTGGGGTTGTAATCAGCTACATTATTGAATGGGTATATTGTTTCAAGCAGTTTTTCTGTAGATTTTTTGGTGTTCTCTACATGAAGAATCATGTCATCTGCATATAACAATAGCTTCAATTCTTCTTTTCCTATTTATATCCCTTTTATGTCTTTCTCTTATTGCCCTAGCTAGAACTTCCAGTACAATGTTAAAAAGTAGTAGAGATAGTGGAATAACAAAAGACCTTGAATATTAAAAAGTCTTCTGACCAAAAAAAGAGAAAATGGAGGTATTATTATTCCAGACTTCAAATTATACTACAAAGTCATAGTAATTAAAACAGCTTGGTACTAGTACAAAAATAGACAACCAGAGCAATGGAACAGAACTGAGTGCTCTGAAATAAAACCACATATATATAGTTAACTAATCTTTGACAAAAGAGTGAAAAACTTACAGTGGAACAATGACAGCCTGTTCAATAAATGTTTCTGGGAAAACTGAACCAAGGCACTCAAAATTGATAAAAGACTTAGATGTAAGACCTGAAACCATAAAATACATAGAGGAAAAGTTGGGCAAAACCCTTCATGAATTATATTTCAGAAATCCATTCCTGGGTACATCTACAGCTGGCAAAAAAAAAAAAAAAAAAAAAAAAAAAAAAAAAAAAAAAAAAAAAAAAAAAAAAAAAAAA